>OY744475.1:168835750-169100522 GCA_963556175.1 Tipula confusa | reverse complement strand
CACCTCCGAGTATGACGTGTGCGTTGGTGTGAGATTTAAGTTTCATTATTTCTGTCAGGTCTTGAGTTATTAATGCTGGGCAGTTGGTATTTGGTGTAAAATATGCAGATACTACTATAACCTCGTTTTTATTACTCGAAATTTTAATTATTGAAGTTTCAAGGGAATGGATGCTAGTGGGAGATTTTATTGTCGTATGACTAATGTCTTGTTGTATAAGTATTCCAGTACCTCCCCCTTTATTATGGAGGCGGTCTTGTCGGACAAACGTGTAGTTTTTAAATTGAATTTTATGATGAGGTTTAATTTTTGTCTCGTTTAAGAGAACGATGTGGGGTTTAACTTTGTTAAGAAAAACATCCATTTCGTGCCTTTTTTTTCGGCTAATTAGAGAGTTTATATTGAGCTGTATTATTGTAAGGGTTGAGTTGTGACAAGTCATTGAATATTAGTCATTTTTGCGAAGAACTCGAATAATGCAATTTTTTTGGTTATTGGGTCCGTGATAGCGTTGTATCTAGGGCTAAAGTTATGGAATTGTCTTAGAGTTTCTGTGAAATTTAGGTCAAACATCCCACCGCATGTTTGATCCCAATTAGTTGCCTGTGTTTTAACTGGTTGTTGTTGTTTTTGGGGTTTTGGAGGATTTGGTGGAGAGGTACGGTTTGAGAGTGTGGTTGCCCCTGAATATGATAATCCTGGTTTAAAGTAACTATTGTACTATATATACTTGGTTTGTAGTAGGTTTTTATACTTCGTATGGTCACGTTGTTCTAGTGAATTATAAGAAACAATGCAAATTTCGTTTATTACATCTTCTACACGTTCAATTTTTTAATATGAAAAAGTTTACCTAACTCTGATGTTTTTTTTTTTTTTGTTGAGTTGAAAACTATTATGGACAATATTATTTTAAATTTTAATCTTTAACAGAAAATTTTGGATTTTTTTAAAACTTTTATGTTTATATTTAGTATGACCAAATATATCATTTTTTTGTACTTGAAATCAAACTATTAAAGTTTTCTTTAGTAGTTATCAAATTAATTTCAAGTCTTTTTTGGTTTTATGTTAGATCATAACTTTTTATGTTTAAAATTAATGCGTTGTAGTTTTAAATAAGTTTTAAATTTTTTGAAGTTTAAGAATTAGCATTTAATTGTTTTATTAGTCTATAAAACTTTTGTGGTTTAAAAAACTGTTTTAAAATTAGTTTTGATTTTTTAACGTGAACCGAACCGTTTCTAGCTTTTTTTGCCATTCAACTAATAGCAGAAAAATAAAAAAATATAAGGAAGCACCGTCGATTGCCTCGGACTTCTATACGGACGACCAAATTTTCGGCGCGAATACCCTATAAATTAGTATCAAAAATAAAAATAACTATGGATGGCTTTATACATTGCAATCTGTAGAGTTGTATTGTTTCGCAGATGCATCGAATGATGCCGACGCTGCTCGGCAGCAATCGCAATTATTGGGTCAGTTGCCAGTTTGTAGAGCCACGAGATAAGTCAAACCATAAGTTGGAACAACCTTGCCGGATCGTTTATTTTTAAAACACATTGCAATCTAGGCGCTAAAACATATAACGCATATCTGGTCAAATCCATTTAAATGGCCACAAAAGTACTATCAATTTCATTCCTCTAGCACCTTAATTCAGAACTTTATGAGAAGTCGCAGATAACTCGTTCGGATGGCAACAGTACATAATACTATTTAGCGATAAACCTTTAAAAATCTACTAACCCGCTTTGTAGGACAAAATGGTCCTATGTCTCCAAAAAATAGGGAACTAAAACAGAAATGTTGCAGAATTTATTTTTTGATCTCACAAAGATCCTTTAAATTATTTTGCTCATTAGTAAACTTTGCTTACTCGCCTGTACTCTAGCAATTTTATTGAATAACTTTGTGAGATTGAGCTTTCGAGTGGCACAGAACAGTTCATAGAATATAATTCGAAAAAATTGCCAGGAGTTAGACAGAAAGTAAAAAATTATTTTACACTGAAATCACAACCGAAAACAATTCTGTAAAAAGTTGGCACAGTGGTAGTCATTGCCAACATCGAATAATTTGAACATCTATATTTAAGAATCAGCTAACGTGAAAAACTATAAAAAGGATGCACTACTCGCAGGCTGCATATTAAACGCCTTCCAAAATACAATGGCAGATATGGACAAAGTAAGAATTAAGTTTAATGAGACAAAGATATTTAGACGCCTGGAGTTGAAAAATTATTATTGTGTACAGGCACTAATGGTGAGTTTCTCAAATTCAGTGTTTCTTTGTGTAGGATCATTACTGAAAACGTACTTCTATTGCGGTAAAGTAGATTTTATTCATTACATAAAATGTACACTACCATCGAATGGGTTAACATATTTGTAAGTAGCAGAACATACGAGTACATATTAATGACAAAAAATCGTATTACACAAAATGATAATATGTGAAAATAAATTTAATTTTTACTGGAATAATAAAAAATGGAAAATTAATCAGCTAAAATGTAAATAATCGACGTTGAATGAAAATTAAAAATATTTTTATAAGAAAATTCATTCCGTTATACGTTATATTTTTATGGTATAATCATCCTTTTTAATAATGAATACTCTCTTGAATTCCATTGATTTTTTGAGCTCGAGCGAAAAATGTATTGTTGACTTTTCTTAAAGCAGATAAAAATATTTTTCCATCTCGTATGAAAATATTTTCATTTACAAATACATTTAGATTATATCAAAGTAAAATTTTCTTCATTTAAATTATATTTTTTTATGTATTATAACATATTTAAATATAAATATTTTGATGTACACCCTCCTTATACTCGTACCGAAAATATTGCACAAAAAAAAATGTGTATGCCAATCGAACAGAACATAATCATTTCAAAACAGATACAAAATTATAAGGTGATTAAATTGGAGGTTACAATTTAATCTGGCAATACAGTTTAGTTTGATTTTCGGAGTACGATGAACTAACTCGTAGCTTGATAAGATTGTGTGAGCTTATGCATATATATTTTTTGCTACTGGTTTCCATTACAATTTATGATCTCCAATTTACTCACTCTTTATAATGTATCTCGTACGTAAACATGTTTTCAGAAAACCTCATTAAAGTAAACATCTTACAATCGTTTCCCGTGTAATAAGCAATAAGAATTTATATTTCAGTGGAGATGTTTTTTTTTTTTTTTTTTTTCAATTATTAAATAAAAAAATTGTAGTTTTGTAGTTCACATATTTGCAATATTCCCTCCAGATAAAGTAAAAATAAATCGTTAAAATATTTTTGTATATCCAGTTGCAAATTCAATACTAAAAGTTTTGGGCTTTATTTCGGGTTGAGAAGTCTAGCTGAGCATCTACTTATCACCGTGTTTGTACCAACGATAATATTGTACCATTTTAAGACAAAATTTTCGATGATAATTTCAGATCCACAACGTTCTGAGACGTATATCCTTTATGATCGAGATTTATTGAGAGTGCTAATGAATTATTAAAATGAAATATAAAAATATAAAAATATAAAAATATAAAAATATAAAAATATAAAAATATAAAAATATAAAAATATAAAAATATAAAAATATAAAAATATAAAAATATAAAAATATAAAAATATAAAAATATAAAAATATAAAAATATAAAAATATAAAAATATAAAAATATAAAAATATAAAAATATAAAAATATAAAAATATAAAAATATAAAAATATAAAAATATAAAAATATAAAAATATAAAAATATAAAAATATAAAAATATAAAAATATAAAAATATAAAAATATAAAAATATAAAAATATAAAAATATAAAAATATACAAATATAAAAATATAAAAATATAAAAATATAAAAATATAAAAATATAAAAATATAAAAATATAAAAATATAAAAATATAAAAATATAAAAATATAAAAATATAAAAATATAAAAATATAAAAATATAAAAATATAAAAATATAAAAATATAAAAATATAAAAATATAAAAATATAAAAATATAAAAATATAAAAATATAAAAATATAAAAATATAAAAATATAAAAATATAAAAATATAAAAATATAAAAATATAAAAATATAAAAATATAAAAATATAAAAATATAAAAATATAAAAATATAAAAATATAAAAATATAAAAATATAAAAATATAAAAATATAAAAATATAAAAATATAAAAATATAAAAATATAAAAATATAAAAATATAAAAATATAAAAATATAAAAATATAAAAATATAAAAATATAAAAATATAAAAATATAAAAATATAAAAATATAAAAATATAAAAATATAAAAATATAAAAATATAAAAATATAAAAATATAAAAATATAAAAATATAAAAATATAAAAATATAAAAATATAAAAATATAAAAATATAAAAATATAAAAATATAAAAATATAAAAATATAAAAATATAAAAATATAAAAATATAAAAATATAAAAATATAAAAATATAAAAATATAAAAATATAAAAATATAAAAATATAAAAATATAAAAATATAAAAATATAAAAATATAAAAATATAAAAATATAAAAATATAAAAATATAAAAATATAAAAATATAAAAATATAAAAATATAAAAATATAAAAATATAAAAATATAAAAATATAAAAATATAAAAATATAAAAATATAAAAATATAAAAATATAAAAATATAAAAATATAAAAATATAAAAATATAAAAATATAAAAATATAAAAATATAAAAATATAAAAATATAAAAATATAAAAATATAAAAATATAAAAATATAAAAATATAAAAATATAAAAATATAAAAATATAAAAATATACAAATATAAAAATATACAAATATAAAAATATAAAAATATAAAAATATAAAAATATACAAATATAAAAATATACAAATATAAAAATATAAAAATATAAAAATATAAAAATATAAAAATATAAAAATATAAAAATATAAAAATATAAAAATATAAAAATATAAAAATATAAAAATATAAAAATATAAAAATATAAAAATATAAAAATATAAAAATATAAAAATATAAAAATATAAAAATATAAAAATATAAAAATATAAAAATATAAAAATATAAAAATATAAAAATATAAAAATATAAAAATATAAAAATATAAAAATATAAAAATATAAAAATATAAAAATATAAAAATATAAAAATATAAAAATATAAAAATATAAAAATATAAAAATATAAAAATATAAAAATATAAAAATATAAAAATATAAAAATATAAAAATATAAAAATATAAAAATATAAAAATATAAAAATATAAAAATATAAAAATATAAAAATATAAAAATATAAAAATATAAAAATATAAAAATATAAAAATATAAAAATATAAAAATATAAAAATATAAAAATATAAAAATATAAAAATATAAAAATATAAAAATATAAAAATATCAAAATATAAAAATATAAAAATATCAAAATATAAAAATATAAAAATATAAAAATATAAAAATATAAAAATATAAAAATATAAAAATATAAAAATATAAAAATATAAAAATATAAAAATATAAAAATATAAAAATATCAAAATATAAAAATATAAAAATATAAAAATATAAAAATATAAAAATATAAAAATATAAAAATATAAAAATATAAAAATATAAAAATATAAAAATATAAAAATATAAAAATATAAAAATATAAAAATATAAAAATATAAAAATATAAAAATATAAAAATATAAAAATATAAAAATATAAAAATATAAAAATATAAAAATATAAAAATATAAAAATATAAAAATATAAAAATATAAAAATATAAAAATATAAAAATATAAAAATATAAAAATATAAAAATATAAAAATATAAAAATATAAAAATATAAAAATATAAAAATATAAAAATATAAAAATATAAAAATATAAAAATATAAAAATATAAAAATATAAAAATATAAAAATATAAAAATATAAAAATATAAAAATATAAAAATATAAAAATATAAAAATATAAAAATATAAAAATATAAAAATATAAAAATATAAAAATATAAAAATATAAAAATATAAAAATATAAAAATATAAAAATATAAAAATATAAAAATATAAAAATATAAAAATATAAAAATATAAAAATATAAAAATATAAAAATATAAAAATATAAAAATATAAAAATATAAAAATATAAAAATATAAAAATATAAAAATATATAAATATAAAAATATAAAAATATATAAATATAAAAATATAAAAATATAAAAATATAAAAATATAAAAATATAAAAATATAAAAATATAAAAATATAAAAATATAAAAATATAAAAATATAAAAATATAAAAATATAAAAATATAAAAATATAAAAATATAAAAATATAAAAATATAAAAATATAAAAATATAAAAATATAAAAATATAAAAATATAAAAATATAAAAATATAAAAATATAAAAATATAAAAATATAAAAATATAAAAATATAAAAATATAAAAATATAAAAATATAAAAATATAAAAATATAAAAATATAAAAATATAAAAATATAAAAATATAAAAATATAAAAATATAAAAATATAAAAATATAAAAATATAAAAATATAAAAATATAAAAATATAAAAATATAAAAATATAAAAATATAAAAATATAAAAATATAAAAATATAAAAATATAAAAATATAAAAATATAAAAATATAAAAATATAAAAATATAAAAATATAAAAATATAAAAATATAAAAATATAAAAATATAAAAATATAAAAATATAAAAATATAAAAATATAAAAATATAAAAATATAAAAATATAAAAATATAAAAATATAAAAATATAAAAATATAAAAATATAAAAATATAAAAATATAAAAATATAAAAATATAAAAATATAAAAATATAAAAATATAAAAATATAAAAATATAAAAATATAAAAATATAAAAATATAAAAATATAAAAATATAAAAATATAAAAATATAAAAATATAAAAATATAAAAATATAAAAATATAAAAATATAAAAATATAAAAATATAAAAATATAAAAATATAAAAATATAAAAATATAAAAATATAAAAATATAAAAATATAAAAATATAAAAATATAAAAATATAAAAATATAAAAATATAAAAATATAAAAATATAAAAATATAAAAATATAAAAATATAAAAATATAAAAATATAAAAATATAAAAATATAAAAATATAAAAATATAAAAATATAAAAATATAAAAATATAAAAATATAAAAATATAAAAATATAAAAATATAAAAATATAAAAATATAAAAATATAAAAATATAAAAATATAAAAATATAAAAATATAAAAATATAAAAATATAAAAATATAAAAATATAAAAATATAAAAATATAAAAATATAAAAATATAAAAATATAAAAATATAAAAATATAAAAATATAAAAATATAAAAATATAAAAATATAAAAATATAAAAATATAAAAATATAAAAATATAAAAATATAAAAATATAAAAATATAAAAATATAAAAATATAAAAATATAAAAATATAAAAATATAAAAATATAAAAATATAAAAATATAAAAATATAAAAATATAAAAATATAAAAATATAAAAATATAAAAATATAAAAATATAAAAATATAAAAATATAAAAATATAAAAATATAAAAATATAAAAATATAAAAATATAAAAATATAAAAATATAAAAATATAAAAATATAAAAATATAAAAATATAAAAATATAAAAATATAAAAATATAAAAATATAAAAATATAAAAATATAAAAATATAAAAATATAAAAATATAAAAATATAAAAATATAAAAATATAAAAATATAAAAATATAAAAATATAAAAATATAAAAATATAAAAATATAAAAATATAAAAATATAAAAATATAAAAATATAAAAATATAAAAATATAAAAATATAAAAATATAAAAATATAAAAATATAAAAATATAAAAATATAAAAATATAAAAATATAAAAATATAAAAATATAAAAATATAAAAATATAAAAATATAAAAATATAAAAATATAAAAATATAAAAATATAAAAATATAAAAATATAAAAATATAAAAATATAAAAATATAAAAATATAAAAATATAAAAATATAAAAATATAAAAATATAAAAATATAAAAATATAAAAATATAAAAATATAAAAATATAAAAATATAAAAATATAAAAATATAAAAATATAAAAATATAAAAATATAAAAATATAAAAATATAAAAATATAAAAATATAAAAATATAAAAATATAAAAATATAAAAATATAAAAATATAAAAATATAAAAATATAAAAATATAAAAATATAAAAATATAAAAATATAAAAATATAAAAATATAAAAATATAAAAATATAAAAATATAAAAATATAAAAATATAAAAATATAAAAATATAAAAATATAAAAATATAAAAATATAAAAATATAAAAATATAAAAATATAAAAATATAAAAATATAAAAATATAAAAATATAAAAATATAAAAATATAAAAATATAAAAATATAAAAATATAAAAATATAAAAATATAAAAATATAAAAATATAAAAATATAAAAATATAAAAATATAAAAATATAAAAATATAAAAATATAAAAATATAAAAATATAAAAATATAAAAATATAAAAATATAAAAATATAAAAATATAAAAATATAAAAATATAAAAATATAAAAATATAAAAATATAAAAATATAAAAATATAAAAATATAAAAATATAAAAATATAAAAATATAAAAATATAAAAATATAAAAATATAAAAATATAAAAATATAAAAATATAAAAATATAAAAATATAAAAATATAAAAATATAAAAATATAAAAATATAAAAATATAAAAATATAAAAATATAAAAATATAAAAATATAAAAATATAAAAATATAAAAATATAAAAATATAAAAATATAAAAATATAAAAATATAAAAATATAAAAATATAAAAATATAAAAATATAAAAATATAAAAATATAAAAATATAAAAATATAAAAATATAAAAATATAAAAATATAAAAATATAAAAATATAAAAATATAAAAATATAAAAATATAAAAATATAAAAATATAAAAATATAAAAATATAAAAATATAAAAATATAAAAATATAAAAATATAAAAATATAAAAATATAAAAATATAAAAATATAAAAATATAAAAATATAAAAATATAAAAATATAAAAATATAAAAATATAAAAATATAAAAATATAAAAATATAAAAATATAAAAATATAAAAATATAAAAATATAAAAATATAAAAATATAAAAATATAAAAATATAAAAATATAAAAATATAAAAATATAAAAATATAAAAATATAAAAATATAAAAATATAAAAATATAAAAATATAAAAATATAAAAATATAAAAATATAAAATATAAAAATGTATAAATATAATTTGTTGATTGTAGTTTTCGATAAAGTTTTCGATATTGACTTTCGATAAGTCAATATTTAAACT
Source organism: Tipula confusa (assembly GCA_963556175.1). Classification (NCBI taxonomy): domain Eukaryota; kingdom Metazoa; phylum Arthropoda; class Insecta; order Diptera; family Tipulidae; genus Tipula; species Tipula confusa. Next base: position 169,091,014 of record OY744475.1, on the reverse strand, counting down.
CCTTTTAACACAAGATAATCGCATTTATAATGACCTGCTCTTCATTCTCCGTTTGTTGGCATTGAATATTTCGATATAGTCAAAATGTGGAACGAAACGAATGATTATAACGCAATAATAATTTATAGGGCGGCTAAAATTGTTTATGCTTTGCGATGGTAACGAAATGTATTCTTGGTGTCATTTTTATGGTTTCTTTTTATCACTTTCAATATCAAATAAAAAAATTGTTTTGTTTAGTTCTTACGTGTTAAAATTAATTATTGTGCTAAGAGTTACTAGATGTGACTATATAGTTTTTCTTCTTAGTAAATTTATAAAGTAAATATAACGGTATCATGAATAAAGTTTACCTCCTTCAAGATACCATAAATATAAAGTGATACTATAAAACTAAATCATATTTATGGAAAAGTAAAGTGATTGCCGATTTAAATGCCGCAAAAAATATTAAAGTCTACAAATTTACTTGTGTTCTTTCAAATGTAAATCGTTCTTGGTCAAGTAACATGGTGAGTGATTAATTGGTCACCTTTATTTTTATTTTATATACAGCATACTGTTTTTGAGGACCGCACATGTAAATTATGTATAGCTTGGATTTTAAAGCGATTGATATCCAATATCTATAGATATTCTTTGTAAGTACTAAGTAAGCCATCTAAGACAATTTATCGGGTCTTCCTAATAAAATACCTTGGATGACTAACTTTAGTGGGTTGGTGATACTGCAAATGTTTTGTACACGATAAAGGCTTTGTACACTATTTTCTTAAAAAAATGGTAATATTAATTTGCAAAACACCTATCTCCTAAGATTCCAGTCCAGTAAACATTTAGAATTGAACTCTAGCATATCTATAGCAGAGTAGCTAATTTCAACTATGCACAAATATTTGACAGTATTGATAACCACACACAGAGAAAAATGTAATGAAATTTAACTAAAACTGTAATGATAATCATTGAATTCGTAGTTACTTTTTGGTTCATTACAATGTAGTTAAAATAACTATTTATTGTTACTACGGTGTTGTGAAAATGTTCACTACACTGTTCTTAAATTCACCGATTTGTAATGAAATTTAAATTCAAGTTCAATGAAATGTAAAACGGAAGTAGTGAAAATAATTACCATACTTCTAAAACCGTAATGAAATTTACCACAAATTGTAATTCATAGCAATAATGAAATGTACTACAGAAATCAATGAAATTAACCATTATTGTAATGAGCCTTTTGATATTTTCATTATATGGTAATGAATTGAGTCACTACAAATAATGAAAATTCAAAGATTTGTTCTGGAAAGAAGAAAATTAAAAAAATATTTTTTTTTATGAATTTTGTGACTTATTTTCTTTATTACATGAATTATGGAATCAATTTATTTTTACATACAAATATATTAATGATTACAAGAACATGACATTTCGTTTTTATTTATTATAAAAGTGCATAATAATTTTGTTAATATTATTTAATATATTTTTAAAATATACGTATTACATTTTGAATAAAAGTTTTTTTTTTAATTTAAAGTTAGGGTTAAAATATTTTTTGTTGATTTTTTAGATGTATTGTCCATTATTATATTATTTTATATCTTAAAACCAGAGTGTCATCAGAAATGTTGAAGCTGGTAGATAGAAAATATTCAAAATTATTTATGTCATCGATATCAAACATAATATATGTATGTATCTATGTAGGTAAAAACATAATTTTTTTTTGTAAACACTAAACATATGTAAATAATATAATTATATGTAAGTCGATCGCTGATAAGAAAGTATCCATTTTGTGAAAAATATTGTCTGCTACAATATAATAATTATTATTCACAATTGCAATAATTGTCTGAATGGATACATTCCAAAACCGATTGTGGTTTTCATCTGTTAGTTAAGTCTCTGCGTTGCGGTTGTAACTTGTAGTGTATAATAGTTGAAAACTAATCAGAGCCTTTTCATCTGCAACATTAGAAAATAAACATTTTTAAAAAATATAGGAATACTAGAATCTTTAAAATTCAAATGTAATTACATACTTATATTAGTTTTAATAATTTGTAATTTTGTATGTTTTCGCATTTAAACATCTTCTAAAATTAGAGATTAAATTAGAGATGTTTCTTCACCAAATAACCGAATAAAGTCTAAACCAATCTGTAATGGATAAAGATAATATTAAATTGTTCATATTTAAAAATAAATATATGTTACTAAACCTAATTTTTCAAATTTTTCAAACAAAGGCCATTTTGAAAATATTTCGTTCGCAGGTATTGCCAAAATATCCTGCCGTCTTACACTTAAAGTCTCTTTCCACTTTTGTTCTCCAGCCAACCAGGGTTGTGCATCAAATTTCAGCAAGTTTTTGTTTTGTATACCTGATAAAAGTAGATTTTATATATGTTGTTAATTCATTAAATACATTAGCTAATTTTTGATGTGTTCTTTGTATAACTATTTCAGTCTGAAATTGTTCTACTGTTTTTTGAACATTTAAAAATAATTGCTATAAGTGGTATACAGTACGTTCAACTAAAGAAATTTGCAGTACTAATAGTGATGGTGGTGCAGTAAGCGAGAATACACATGATTACGGTTGAAAAATTTGGTCGCATGGATTTTTAAAATTTTTTTTTTTATATTAAAACACATTCTTCGGCTTTATTTACTATGACTTTATACTCGTCTGGGAGTACTGTTTTAACTATGTGTTTCCACTAATTCCTGATCATTTTTGAAATAAACGCATGAATTGTGGGACACCAAATCAACCGCATGATCTCCACCATCACTAATAGCACTTCTAACATTTAAAAACTTCATTGTAGGTACTCACCAGTTTAAAAAAAATTAACTACACTTTCACATGTAGGATAAGTAATGTTTAATTCTAAATTACACTTACAAATTAAAAAATACAGAAAAAAACACTCAAAATACAAATTACTTGGGAATGTGCTACACGACTTTATTTTACAACAAATTCAGAAAAACTGATAAAATTACACAAGGATTTTCGATGTATGATCTAAATCTGTAGTAAAATATAATTGTATTGTAGTGAAATATAATTGTACGGTAGTGAAATATAATTGTATTGTAGTGAAATATAAGTGTATAGTAGTGAAATATATTTGTACTGTAGTGAAATATAATTGTTCTGTAATGAAATCCATTAATTTCTTATACGTAAAATGTTTTCACTACGACGCGTAATGAAATTTACCACAAGATAGTTAAAGTAACTACCATAATATGTAATGAAAATATTCACAGCATTGTAATTAATTTCATTACGGTAAAAATTCACTACAAAATAGTAAAAATTACTATAAATTCACTAAAATGCAGTGAAATTTCCTTAGACTGTGTTTTTTAGGCGGTTTGTCAATTTCACTACAAGCGTAAATTAAATTCATTACACATTTTTCTCTCTGTGCATAATAATTACAACTTAAATTTGTAAAATCAGTAAGCATTACATCAAGTTTAGGAGTATTCGTCATAATATCTGATTGTAGAAAAATCAGACGCCTATATAGAACGAACTGCATCAATTAAAAGTATTTGTACTAAGATAAAAATATGTGGTTTTTACCCGATTCGTATAACTGGTAAATCAAATATATAACTTTTAAAATTGATGCCCATTTTGAAAGCAAAGTATTAAGCGCCCGATGCCGATACTGATTTATCATCTGCTGACCAACCATCTGCTAGTCTATCAATCATCCTTTCGCAGATTAATCATCATTTGAAGTTGGCGAAACATTTAAACCTCTTGAGCAGTTTGGAAATACAGAATAAAAGCGGTTCAAACGTTGCATAATCTAAGATTGGCACCAGTGCTTAAAAAAATGAAAAGCTGTGGCCGTACATATGGAACATTTGAGCCTATTTAAATTATTCGAGCAATATGTTGATAGTGAAATAATCATTGACCATATATATACTGAAATGATTAGATATGGAAATAATTCGAATGCCCAGAGCATATAGTCAACTGATAGCAGCATAATACCTATAACTAAAACTGTTATAGGTATTTTGCTGCTATCAGGATACCAAATTTTTCCATTCATTAAGGATTACCACAAAAACAAACCATCGTTAAGTCCACCGTAAAGAATTAATATATTATTTGCACTTTTCTCGGAAACGGGAAATCGGAAAAAAATACTGCTATATTTTCAATTAGGAGGGTACTACCATGCCCCATGTAAAAAAAGGTAACTAAAAAACACCGATTTCTGTTACTGAACGGAATGGGTTAAGAAATAGTCGATGCTATTATTACCAAATAAGAAAACTACTAAGAAACTTTGAAAGAAACTAGACCTTTGACATCAAGTGCCAATTTGGAGAACAACTTACCAATTTTATCCAACGATAACGTAAATTTAAAAAAAATATCCTTAATTAGTTCTAATTACATGACAAATAGTTAAATCACTACTTCAAAAGAGTTAAGTGCAGCATGAAGACTTCACTATGTTTCACACTAAAGGAAATTTGCCAGCACCATAATAATACAGGCGACTTCTTAAAACGATATACTCTATATACCCCACAAAAAGAAAACCTTTAGTTTTAAAATACCAATTACTAGTTAAATTGTCACCTTATTGACCATTGTATAACAGCATGGCATCGAAATGACATATTTTTTAACACTTAAATTGATCGCTAAAGCTGCAAATCGGGTCGATTATGCAGTATTGCAGTTCAGAGTAATGTTCTAAATAATTGTGTTTGTTTTGCTAACAAACGCAATCTTCTAAACGTCCGTTAGAACATGTTTGGGCAAATATTTAAGAACAAATTATGAAAACATCAGTTTGTCAAAAGTAAATGTTCTCTAACAAAGAAGGCAATTTATAGATGTTTTCATTTTATGAAACGAGACCATAATTACCTTTACCAAATTGAACCTAAAAATCGATCATTTGCGACGTTAATTACTTTTTATTTACCGCTTATAATTTTTATTAATATAAATCCTTGTTTAAAAGTAACTAACTCCTGTTTCCCAGCCTCATTCTATTATTATTTTCCACCAGACCATCACTCTCTGTAATGTTTTCAATTTTTTAACATTTTATTTTCATCTGCGAGTAAAAATACATACACACACGACAGTGTATAAATACATATTTAATTTTTTAGGTACGGCGTCGGGCGATTAATTTTCAGAATTTGTTAACTGGTTTCTGGCATTATATATGGGAAAAAAACAAAAACAAAGTCGGATTATATACCCGAAATAACGATGCTAACCACGTATTATTTTCATTCACCCTATTCACAACATTTTATTTGTTTCAATTTCACTAGTCCGTGTTAAATTTATGTATGTGATGTGTAGAAAGTAACATGTTCACACGGTCGTTGTTTATATTTAGGCCAACACCACTCCGCAAAAAATGTAAATAATCGAAATCATCAACCAAATAAAAGTTTAAAGTTTAATTAAAAATTCGGTATTTTTTTTTAAATACAGATTAGTCTTGTTTTCTGTAACGCGGTACCGTAAAATGAATCCTCTGCCTAAAATAATTTAGTTTTAATCTGTAATTTTTAATTTAAATTTCCCCTTCTGTTCTAGACGACTGTAGAGATAACAAAAAAAAATGTCGAGAGATTGTTTCGGAGGCCACCATACATCCCGATATAGATTAGTGATTTTTTTACACATACGAAATATTTTAGCTTCATCATTATACTTTGCACTGTGGCAGATGACAGAATTTTGCGACTGGCATACGAATAATTAATATTCTTTACTATTTAATGGATATACTGTATACAAGTATAGTAATGTATTATTTGGCATGAAGCCAGTTTTGGATCAAACATCGTCATTCTTTTTAATATTATATACGTATTAAAGATGAAACATTTTTTTGCCATTCTTTTTGATCTATAGACTTTTTGCTTGTTGTTTTATCATGTTGTCAGAATTTTTACAGATACAGAATCTTTACTCAGATATGAACATTTTTCTAACGATTAATTATTAAACCTGTAAACACCTTTAACAGCAAAATGTACAAGATAACTTTAAATATCGTTAAAATCTGTATTTTATTTGTTGAAGATGGCCAGAAGGTCTTATCAAAAAATGGGGAATTGTTTCATCCAGTTTTGACTAATAAAATGTTGGAAGAGGTTCAGAACTAGGTAAAATTGATCATAATCGATTTTAGCTAATCAATTTCTGTGATTTTTGCTTAATTGCTATCACCAAGTTGTATGATTTGATGCTTAAAAAATGCTAATTTACCAATCAATTTGAGAGCTTGACAACACTTCTTAACGATATGTGACCATTTATGAAAAATTACTGGAGATAGTAATATTTTGGAAAGATTTGGTTCTGTTCGTAATAAAAGTTTTCCCATCTAATTGGAATGTCTGACAGCCATTATAATATCACCATTTAATCTGCCTACGCGTATAATATATTCGCCTCGTCTTCCTACCTTATTTTTGAACACCCTAAAGTACTCTTGAGCTTCCACCATGTTCAATACTGGCTCTGATGTATCTTACAGCTCAATATGTTAACTCCAAAGCATCATAAAATGCATAACTTAAACTTAGTTTTGGTGATTGAAAAAGACATATTGGTATTCCTTAAAGATGATATGAACTTGAATCAATATTCTTCCATACGAATACGGTGTTGTTAGTTGCCTCTTTCTAACTATCCTAACGGTTCAAATAATCTTGAGCTTTCGGATAACATTTTACGTTTTGTCCATATTATTTTATTGATTAAAGAAGTTGAAAACATCTCATTGCATGCTTTGGGTTTCGTGCTTTAGTCTTGTTCTATTAGTTTAGTAGGTCTTCGGGGTTAGCTAGTGCTAATGATTGTAGAAAACCTGAGAGATTAGACTTCTATTTACAACGCCAAAATCCGCAACTACTTACGATTCACCAATATAAAATTGAGTTTGATTAACTTTAGGTGGTACTGGATATTTTGTTTGATCAGAGCCAGCCCAGCTATATGAGCACAATGTGCATTTGCACAGGGTGCTAAAATGCAAGGGCGCAAAATTAACCAAACTGTAACATACAAAAAAAAATTATTTTTGAAAAAATTTATACTAAGTAGAAAATTGACTTTCAATGATGTAGACAACGCATTGTGGATAATGAGTCTAGTACAGCACTCGTTAAAATGCAATGTTTCCAAGCGCATAGTTAAGTTATATCAATGGATAATGTTATAAATAAGAATGCGATTACTCTTTCCACCGAGACTTGGATGGATGATGATAATTGGTTGAACTGGATAAATTTCAATATAAAAGTTCTCAGAAACGTAAACAATTTCGAGCCGGAGGAGTTGCTATATACAACAATAACTGTATTCTCCAATATCGATAAAAAGTCATATTTTTCATCTAACTGATTGTATACGAGGCAGTAGCCGTTCTACTATACTTGAAATGGAGACATTCATGCTATAGAAGCATTTATTCATGGTCAAAGGCGCATAATGGTTTCCGAATGTTTAAATCAAAATAATCCTATGGCAGACATTCGGACATTCTTGGTTCTGAATTTAGTAGTATATACGAGAAAATTTACAAAAACGTGATTTCATGAAAAAAGAAAAATTGAAGAAAACCTTGGAAGAGAATCGATCTGGATAAAAATACGCATTAGTGACAAAACTCCAAGAAAGAAAGGAACAATAAACATTGGAGTTACAAAAGATAACTGAGTCCAGAAAAATTCTTTGGGCATTAATGAAACTCATAATAATAATAATAGTAATAGAAAATCAAAAGCCAGAATATAATGAATAGTAACCCTCACAAAATAACTCAGCGCAATAAAAATACAAAACCAGAGTAGATTAATAAGCTATCACCTTTAATATTACTATAGTTGATGTAAAATATTACCCTACTATTACAAGCTAGACGATGTCTGAAATGTAAATGTTTCAGACTCAGTCACATATAGAAAACAAACCATGCAGTTTAACACTGACAAGCACATTTATATGAAGAAACGTAAAAGAGAAACCAACTAATAAGAGAACTACAGAACTACACCATACCTGAGAAAAATGACAAAAATTTCGCCACAAGCGAGAAGAAATCTACTTACTAGTACCCTTCTTACTTAGCAGCTCTTGTTTTGCACAATAGAAAACACTTTTTATCTACTAACTAGACAAACTACAAATAAAAATTATAATTTAACACCTAGAACATGTACCACCGGAAGCACTCCACAAAACCACCCACAGCAACACCAAAAATAGGAATTTTAGCCGATCCCAAAAATCAAGAACACTTGAGAAATAAATAAAAATCATCACCATCACAAAATCGTCAAAATCTTCGCAAGAAGCAGCCACATGCACCGCCACGATACGTTACCACTATACGACTCTATGATAATTGACAACAAAAGAGTCAATTGCCTTTAATGGAACCCCATATCCACAATGCCTATCAAAAATGGAGTACGAAAGCCTCACCCAATCCAACAAGCAAAACGGAAACAGTACGGCTGCAAAGACAATCTTAAAGCGAAAAGTCACCCCTGCAGCCACTCACAATTTGCTCTTCAATCCACAGTTGGTGACTTGCAAAGACCGCGACTGAACCAACCCCAACAAAACCGCAAATAACAAAATCTCGTCAAACAATCTAGTCGCAACCATAAGTCCGCGTCAGGCAAAACCCAACCACAGAGAACTTCTTCTAAAATCAATTAAAACTACAAAAACATACTTCACAAATAATCAGTCATCGAACAACCCACGATCTCTCCTGCACAAGGCATAAATCAAACAACAACACCTTTAAGATCAAGTAAAAGTTGTACTGAAATCATTCCGCGGTCACATCGACCACAAACTGACGCGGGACGGAAACTCACCCTCCAACTCAAAATTACAAAGTAATAACCTTAACTCTTTTAGCAATAAACTCTTTCACATCAAAGAGTAAACCGGTGAACCGGTTATTAATAACTCTAAGCTTTTTTTCTAACAATTTAAAACCGACCATTTACCCAATTGAACCACTGAAATATCGTCAAAATATTCCCAATTAGTAGCAATAAAAATCTCTTCTATTTCTCTTAACGAGCTCAAACTATTTAAGCTTTTTGATTGGATTTAGATTATTTGACTATAAATTTCAATAATTTGATTTCATAAACGATCGGATTTAAATTGTTAGGATTTGAGGCTGCTGCATATAAGCGGCTCGTACGCGACATATATACCAATCAAATCAACACATCAAAACCATGTGACAAGATCAAAACACTCAAAAAGAATAATAATAAAAAAAGAAACAAAAAAAATTATAAAGAATAAAACAAAGTAAAATCCGAGTAAAAAAATTTTTTACTCTGTCTACTTTGTTTTTATTCTTTATATTTTTTTTTATTTTTTATTTTATTTTTTTTTGTTCCGCAAACGAGTGATTTGATTGGTAAATCTTGTCACATGGTTTAGAAGTGTTGATTTGATTCGTTGCTATCGGGCTGATAAAGCTCCAACGAGCAGTTACGCACAGTTTTATCGCACAGTGTTGTCAAAGACGCCTGCCGTAAATTTTTTCTCTAATAATGATATACCGGAATTTTGACGAACATATTTATAACTGTGAACTAAATTGAAAATGTTTATTTAACATAAACAATTGCGTAGGGTACCTTACGGTTTACTTTTTTTTTATTTACCTTCAATTTTGTTCTATAAATAAAGTTAATTTTCTAAATACATACTACCAACATATAAATAAAAATAAAAACAAAAAAAAATTTACAAATTATTTAAATACGTGAGCAGGTTGACTGCACGCAAATATACAATATAAAGTAAACGATAAAATTGTTTCAGGTATTTCGTGTGTAACGTATGCAGAGCTTTTCCTTTTATTTTTGCCACAATAAATTGTACAAGGTAGCTCTATACAGTATTACAAAGTTTAATTTTATTGCGACGTGTTGTTGCATAAATACACATAAGCATAGATTTTTTATGTTTGTACGTAAAATACGTTTGGTGGATTATTTTCTCATTATGGACGTACGAGAGGTAAGGGGTGGGTCGGAAAATTAGCTCTATAATGGAAAAATGCTGTTTTTGATTATTTTTTTTTTTTACTTTATGGCAAGAAACCTGATTTGCTTGTCGCGACAAATAGACTTTCTTAAGACGAATGATTTAAATAGAAAAAAAAAGACAAATTGAGCTTTTTGCTCACCTTGTTCATATACGTAAAGTACATTATTCTGTCTTCTCTGTTAAAATTTTATTGTTTTCATCTTGAATTATTCTTTGTAGCTGAATATTAAATGTGAAAGCTATATTTTATTTGACATCGTACCAAGGGATTAAATATTTTGCTTTAATATTTAAACAATCACGTTGAGATACGAGTTTAAGGGCGTAAAGCATAAATTTCATATAACATAAATTATGTTTTCATTTTAATTTTTTAAAATGTATTCTAATTGTTTTTGAATCGCCTACACCTCAATCTTTTGACTGGATTGTCAAACACAAGCACTTTTGGAACATCCGATGTGACGTGTTGAGATATTACACAAAAATATATATTTTTTTTTACAAATTATTTTACTCTGACGCAGATTAGGGAATTGTAGGTGATGATGATTGGCGGTTATTATAACGTAGTGACGCGGTATCATATATAATATTTTTTGTCTACAATGAAATTTCATTATAATATAAAAGTTTTAATTATGATGAAATCTTTCTTGTTCCAAATTTTTTCCGATTTTTATATGAATGATGCCTGAGGTACATTGTTAGCGTACGTTGAACGTTGATGTAATAATTAATGATTATCAAATTAATTTTTCACTGCCAAAATGATTTTTTTTTTGAAAAATTGTTTTGTCTTATTTTAATGTGACAAAAAAACAAACAGTTTGTGTAGGATATACCAAGTTTAAAGAATTTACTAATTCAAAAAAGATCTGGAATGAGTTTGCAGCCAGGTAATGCAGTCGGGTTCGGTAGAAACCGATGTAATTGTCGTTGCATTATTTGCTAACGAAAACCTGATAAAAATAATTTTAAATATCACTGATAAAATTAAACATGGCAGTAAGTTAAATTGATATCGATTATGATTTTTGGAAAAGAAAAGCCATCAAAAGTTATTTACTCCAAATTTAGCGGTCATCGTGTGAAAGGTCAAATCAGGGAAGAAACGAAACTCCTACGTATTTAAATAGTGAAAGAAGATAAGGATTACTTCATCAGTATTTTTTGCCTCTCCTAGGTGACTAGAAATTTTGATTTTTGGGCTGACGACTATTTAAGTGAGTCAGTTAGACCACTCTAAGAAACATTATGGCTAAATAGTGGTGTCATGGCCGTTTTATACTACATTTGATTTGATTTAATTTAGTAATTTTACTTTCTTAAATGAAGAGTCAAATTTTGAAGTAACCCAAAGCGGTTCCTCCCGTTTCCAGGATATATATGGAGCCCTTTTTCCGCTTAAATTACACTTGAAATAATCTTTAATTTATTGTCATGTAACAGGTTGTATGATATGGTCATCAACTTTGCAGAAATTTACTGTTTACTTGTAAAGGTTGGTTTGTTCCACGTGAGCCAAAAATACGTTTTGTTGTCGAAGGTGTGTGTCATTGTCGGGTTTTTCCACTTTTCTCTAACTAGTTCACTGATGACTCTAAAAGGATATTATAGGTTCTTATAAGATTCATTGTGATTAATACTATTAACCACATTATCTCCTTTTTAATAGGTCACCTTGAAATGAGAAATGTACTTGCAAGTTTATTTGCTCCTTACTTATTTTTTGGAATAGGATTTAGTTAGTTTTCCTATTTGTAAGCTTAGGCTTATGACAGAAAATGCATAATATAAATACATATAGTACTACCATCATAAGAAAAAACAGTTTATGCATTGATGTTCCAGATGTCGGGTCGATAGAATATCGTCTTAATTTAGAATAAATATATGACATTTAGGCGATATACAATTATTTTGATTATTTTAAAACTATACCAGTAGCGACATCTAACACGTCAATAGGCTAACATACCATGGTAGTACTATGTGTATTTATATTATGGACAATGTGAGAATGGAATTTTTGGGTTAGTCATAAATCTTTCAGAGTTAATTCCCAAAATACTAATAGTGGCACCGCTGTTCAATAATCCACGATATTTCATTTCAATAACATCTACATTTACATAAGGCCTTTTATACCAAAACCATTTTGCAAGTCACCTTTGTGTGTTATTAAAAACTATTCTGCTATTAGGAACTGAATCGGTAGAAGAACTCATTAAAGGCGCAAAATTTATGATTTTAGTTTGGGACTTGTAACGGAATTTGTTTTGCAATAGTAGATTGAGGTGGATCTTGTAAAAAGGACGAGTTTAAGGATCTTCGCGCATCATCTTCGTTAGTTTTGCCTTCTGATTTTTCGCATGCAGTCCACTCATCATCAACTGACTGAATCTGACATTTTCTGAAGGTTCACGGTAACCACATCTATTACCAAACCAGACTTTTGGAGGTTCTCGATAATCAGGAAACGTATGTACGATATGACATCTTCTTCTTAACAACTGTTAGTACAGTGGCTATTTGCGCTTCTGTATTATGGAAACTTACAGATACTGAAACTTTTGGTCCTAGATTTGACAGTAATTGTTCATTTTCATCATTCATAATTGTTTATTTTCATCATACTGTGCGAATCAATTTTGAGCCTTGAAAAAGTATTTTACCAATTTGAACACCTATAGCAACAAGATCGGCAATAGTTGTAATATATTTATTTGGATTTCGGTTTTGTAATGTCAAATTCTAAATTTGGGAAAAATCAAAAAAGGATTCAAGTGGTTGTTCTTTTCTTGACGCAATCATTATTTTTATTTCTAGGTCAGTTCCTCTATCTTTAAAACGATCAAGCAAAGTATGTTTTAACTCAAGATAGGATGTAAATGAGTTATGTTTCCTTAAAAATCCTGTACCAATTTTGTGCTGTTTACTCTTCAAACAAAAACTAATCTCAGTAAGCAATCGTTTGGAATGCCCATCGACGCCGCTATAGTTTCAAGTTGAAATAAAAATAAATCGATAGGAATACTAGCTGATAAACCATCTTACGTTATAGCAAAACGGGAGATACCCTTTTTCGGAAATGATCTGACCTCTAGAGTGATCTTGCTTACAAACGTTGAATGATGGTGTGGTTTGCTTTAAGCGGATTTTAGTTCATGGATTACGTTGACCTGCTATTATCCCTGGTTGGTGTAAGTAAGGAAATTCGAAGATGTTTGGGACTTTGTAGATAGTAACGTAGATTTATTCCTACAATGCCCACTCTAATCACGGATCTCCTTAAGAAAGGTAAAAAGGTGCAATGAAACGCGGAAGCTGAAGAATCTTTCCAAACATTAAAATCAGGATTGGCTTCAATTTACAACAGAGACGCAGCTTTGTGAAGATAAAAAACTCACTGATGCATTGTCCCGAGTGTATTGTAAGGTAATTGATACCTTTGGAACGAAGATAAAAGCGATACTGCCTCACAAAATTTCGCGGTGTGTCACATTGTAAATGAAACAACAATCTTACATGCAGATCTGGAATCGGATGTTTTTAAAGATGACTTAGGTATACATAAAAACGATCCAACAAATACAAAATCTTCCACCATCACAGCATTAACTAAGGAAAAGACAATGGAATCATGATACTAAATGAATCATGATATGGTGATTGTTATGACAATACAGAAATATCAGAATAGATATAAGTGATCCCAAATATGTTCGAAACAGCAATATGTTCGAAACAGCAACAGTTCAACTTCCTCTGCTCATTTAAAAGTTGAAAAATGTTTGGAAAAACTGCAAAGAGAAATCTACTGACAAAATATGACTCGTGACGTTAAAAACTTCATCAAGGCGTGTCAAATTTACAAAATGGGTAAAGCAAAAACGTCCATTTCTAAGGTCCATTTTACACTCTAACGTCCATTTTACACTCTGATTGGGATTTCCATATTCAAGAAGTTGCCACAGCTGTTCGCAACTGTATTTATCCATCAACCGCAACTACCTACCGCATTTTTTGGACAGTACATGGTACTACGCTGGTTAGATTACAAATTACGTCGTTTACTTAGCAACGTTGATTAAAATGCGTTGGACATTACATTTATAAAAGAGAAAATCTGGATATCATTCGAGATAAAGTCGAAGTAAAGAAAGTTACAATACTTGAAGGTTACATATGAAATAAGTGCAACAAAATGCAATCTTCAAAGCCGCCAGAAACATTTTCAAATTGGACTAAAACATTTTGTTATAACTTTTCCACAAAGCAATGCTTAAATAAATTTTTGGCAAAATTATCTTGGAAATTTGTACCAGTGATTATTGTTTCTCAAGCTTTAACTTTTTTACTGTAGAAATATGACAAGAAAGAGACAATACGATGTATAGTAGTAGAAGCAAAAATAAAAACCATGGATCAAAGCAAACATGATAAGACTAAACACTCTTACTGCTTTAATTATTATAAGTATTTTAATTATATTTTTTTTTTAAATCGAATAATTGCAAAAAAATATTAATGAAACGAAACACACAAAATATTGTTAGATCACTAACGAAAACTATTACAACAATGAATGTCAAAGAGCTAAACTTTTTAACGATAGGCGGAAATAAAATCGTTCTGTATTTCATCATCAAAATAATACTGCAGAATAAAGACTACGTTATTGCTTTGATAGCCGCGTATTTATGCCTTATAGATGCTTATAGAAAGAAGGTTTTTATTAACAACATAAAATGATTGCTATAATAAAATCATTGTCGTGATTTTAATACCCTTCGACGACTTAACGAATGGGTCAAAACTCTAAGCTTGGTTATCGTTCCTGCTTTGTAAAAAAACTTCATGGTGTGGAATATAATATTTTGTAAGCTTCTTGCTCGAATCTACCCTCTTCATGCGGTGTAATTCCTCATACTTCGTCAAGAATGTCTTATACCTTTTACCAAACTCTTTTTCTCGCTCAAACTTTCTTTCCATTGGTTTTAGGCGGTTCAAAGCTGCTTTAAATGTTGTTCCAAGGTTGCTTAAATGGCAATTTGACAATAAACCTATTGTCTCTTGCTTACTCATTCGTCGTTTGGAATAAGTCTTCGAATCTTTGATGTTCTGGGGTTCATTGTATGTATTTGAGTATTTTGTCAATTTCCAAAAACTTACGGAGAGACTTAACACTAGTAAGATATTAAAATTGTTCTTTTTTAAGTTTATAAAAACGAAATGAGGAACCTTGTTTTAATAAAAACAAAGAATTCAATATTTCTTGTTTTATATATAAAAATAAAAATTATTTCAAAAACGAATTAAAACTTTATTTAATGTGATAATAAAAAATTTTATATTTATTTTTTATCTCTAATATATATTAATATAAATTAATCTTTTTTTTTTTTGTTTAAAACAGGAATTAATTTGGAAGATTACTATCCTCTTCATCAGCCTGTACTACTTTGAAACCCGAATTTACCTTACCCATGTTCTTATATACCTTATATAACAGGTATGATTTTGGCTCCGCCCCCTTGTTCTATTTCCATTTTCTATTATTCTTTTAAACAGTGGTTGGTTTAAGCCCGGTATTCACTTCCATCGGTCGTAATCCAACCAAAAATGGTTTCAATTGCTGAAAGATCACTTGGCGAACTTACTTTTTTGGACAACCAATAACAGATTGATTGGACCGCGCTTGTTGAACGTTGGGTCAGCTAATTGAAGCTCCTTTAGAACTTCAATACCCCCTTCAGATAGTTGATATCAATGAAAATGATGGATACCTTTGGAATGATGAATGCTGTGGTTGATATACTTGTTTTGCCATCCATTGTTAATTCTTTGGAACCCCCAATTGTTCCAATTCCAGCTTTACCTAGCCTCTACACACGAATTCTTTCGTTTCTACGCTCTAAATTAAATTCTTGCAAACAAGTTTCATATATGAATTATGCCTATCAAATAGGAATCTAATAAAGCTCGATATGTAATGTAAACAACCTTTGCGATCTTTGCTCTTTATTAATGCAGTTGGTAGTATTGTGCGCGAGCTGTCAGGATTTGTAGACAATATTTTTAATTTAGGAGCTTTCATTTCACTCATTTCCTCACTAGGTACTAGCTCATTATTATGACTCTGTGCACTTTTTCTCTGCGCCCGATGAATCATGTGAATAGTAAAGTATGATGTTTTCTCTGACAATGATAGCATATCACTTTGATCAAGTTTGATAAATTTGAGGATTTTGTTGTAAAACCTAAAAAAATTGGAAAGCAAACTAAAGGTGTTAGTACAGAAAATCATAGTGTGTTTAAAAGTATGCACTTATCGACCCACAAGTTGAAATTCGATTAGAAGAATTACTAATAAGTTGTTTAATGAGCAAAAAACGAACTCAAACGACTATACAATCTAAATCAACATTTTAGATAAATATGTGAATATTTTTGAACAGATCCCTTTACGTGAATTATGTAAATTCAAAGAATTTCAGGTTGAGGTTTATCAAAAATTAAAACAGACTCGTACGGAAATACAGTTAAAGATGCAACATAATGACAAGGTTTTAGAAAAAATATAATTTATGTCGAGATTATAATAAATCTATTATCCAGTCAATGTCACCTAAGTATCCAAATATAAGCAATGTGTCAAAATTATAAGTAGCTCGATATTATATTTCATGAGTAACTTCGGTAAAAATTGGTTTAACTAGTACACACTAGATGGTATAACTGCTACATTTTGTTGCTGATTAATGCTGTGTGTCTTAATCGACTAGACTAACTAAACTAAATTATAACGAGTTAGTTCATGCTATATCTAGTTAGATGGTACTACTAGAAAGGTAAATTACTATGCCTCAACTTGAAACTAAACTAAACCAAAGAGTTTTATAGTTTATTTTTAGTTAAGTATTATAGTTATTTTATACTTTTTGTCAAAAGTCACCAAAAAACTACTTCGAAAATATACTTTTCAGATGAGACAATAGCGGAAGCTTGAATAATTTGAAAAGTTAAGTTTGAAAAGTCGATAAGGCCACACAGCATAAGACTGTGTCCGGTCGATTTTTTTGGCAAATTTTTTGTCTTTTCTAAATAATTGTAATGTTCTGCTAATTATTGTTAGATGGCACTAGTGTAAAATATGTATACTATGCCTGCTTTTTACATTTCTAAATTTGTGGCATTTCAGTTTTTCGAAAGTAATCAACGAAACAAAAATTTTATTTTATTTTTTAAATTTAAATAAACATTCTTTTTAGTTTACCGTTATTGTAAACTAAAAAAAAAAAAAAAAACACCCCAAAAAAATAATTGCAGAGGTTTATTTATATTTTTGTTTGACGTCATATTTTTGTTTGAGTCTTTTCGTCTGCCACCAAGTGAGTAATAGCGAAATGTAAAGTGGAAATAAAAATACGATAACTTACGTTGTGTACCTTAATCGACTTTTCAAACTAAACTTTTCAAATTGTTTAAGTTTCCGCTGTTATCTCATAGGTGGAAGCTGAAAAGTACATTTCTGAGGAAACTTTTCGGTGACTTTTCACAAAAAGTATAAAATAACAATAATAAATTTAAACTATAAATAAACAATAATACTTTTTGGTTTAGTTTAGTTTTAAGTTGAGGCACAGTTAGTGACTTCTGTCTACTTTTGTGTGGTTCCATCTATCTAAAAATAGTCACATTTACAAATGTCCTTGTGGACTATGGTGGTTCCAGTCTATATTCATTATAAAATAAGAGGGCACGATTTTTGGCAATGAGAGGATTATGTGCAAATATATTTTCTGACAATGGGACAAACTTTGTAGTAGCTAATTCAGAATTAGATGAGATGAAATTTTCCATAGCTTCAAAGTAGTTAGGTATCGAGATACTGAGAATCGGCGAATTAAATTTGAAATCCATATAAAAAAAATCAACCGTCGCATCGGTCGTCTTTTATTATGTTTTGGCGTTTTACTTAAAAATAAGCAATATTAAAGTAATGAAGTAGGGAATTATCAAATTGTTAAAATTGAAGCACTTTGTCTGTAGCCATTTACCTAATATACAATCGACGCTCTATACTATGTATGAACTATCATAATTGTACGGTTAAGATTGAAAATTAGCTTAAGCTCTATAAATCATATTATCCGTTTAACTAACAAAATTGCAACGTTACACAGTACGATATATTCTACTGTGCACTGTGATCCTTGAATTCTATAGATTTTTAAATCAAAAAATAGTTTAAATCTGCTTATTTTATATAATTTCGATTTTCAGTCTCATCGAGGTACTTAATACCTAAAGCAGTAGAAATATTCAGTTAAATATGAAAGATGTTTATTTATTTTACTCCAATTTCATTCAAATGCATCTTCTTAATTCTAAAGCTCATCTGGCAGTTTACAATTTCATTAAAAAAAAATTGTATTAAAAAATCTTTATATAACCAAATCATAATAACATATTTCAAAATACGCGCTAGAATACCATATGTCGATAGACGTAAGAAAATAAAAATATATTTAAAGGGTGATTCAATTTAAGGTTATAATTTGATTTGGAAATCAGTTAGATCAAAGTTGTAACCTCAAAATGAATCGCCCTTTATTTATGTAAAGGTTAACCCAACAAACCTTCATAAAAAATGTTTAAATTTCGTGTTGAATAATCTTTAACCGTAACCAATCAAAAACATCCCTAACTAACCATAAGCTTTTCATGAATTTTCGCGGATACATAATTGTGAAACATAAAAAATGTACGTGAACGGATCGAAGCACAATAAAGATAGTTCAGTACCTTGGAGATTATGTAAATCATTCACAATAGTAAAATAATCCTCTGCGGGCATTATTTAAAACCACACCTATAGATACTAAGGTAAAAGGTTTTCCAATATGGGTACTCGATATATGATTTGCTACTGTGGAAAATTTAAAAATTTTTATGTTTTATTCCATGTTTCTTTTTGGAGGCCTAAGCTCTCCCAAGGACTTTCACATCATATCGCTGTACAATCTTGCTCCACGCCTCATCATAATTTATTTCGGTAACTTTTGCATTAAACCTTCCAGATATTTGAATTTATGAATTTTTGTTAGATTGGTTTTATCGTTGGAGACGTCAAATAAATCTTTGAGGGTTGATAAGTCCAGAAAATGTTGTTATTTGTACAGCTTGCATTTTCACTTTGTCCCTATGAATGAATGAGGTTTCCTGAAGGCTTTGGATTAGTTTCCTTTGCAGTTCGGATAACAGGCCAATAGGCGAGTACATTTGATCGTTGATTTCACGCTCGGGTTGTTTATTCCAACTTGTCCTCAATTTTGATTTTGCAGCAAAATATCTGGTTTCGAGCTCTGCTATCTCACTGTTTTGACCTGACTCGTCCGTTTGATTTCTTTATCAAGATTAGTTAATGTGGCATATATTTTTTCTAATTGCTCCAACCGAATTGATATATCAACAGAGGTAGTTGTATCGTTAGCGAAATAGCCTTTTCTAGACGAGTTAATAATGCTTTAGCATAACCACGTGATCTCTTTAAATCATCGGCCATTTTTTCACTAATTGCTTTTCACAGTGATTTTTGACAAAAAAAATTTGCATTTTTTGCAATTGTGTTGATTTAAATTGCTGGAACACCTTTGCCTTTCGATTCCAAAACTAAAGAGTCTCAATCTAGATGCGTGCAAAGACCATTTAACGTCGTTTGTATTAAATCGCCGCCTGAGAGTAAATTATCTATAGTAGTTAGTAGTTTATAAATTTCAATCGGTTTTATTGGACTATCAAGTAAAAATGTTAGCTGATAATTGCAATCATTATCATGTAGTAAAATCTGGCGATACATCTTAGCAATGTCTACTACAAATACAATTTGGTGTCACGTTGAATCTTTTATCCAATGTGAAGAACATCAATCAAAGATATTACTCGAAGTTTTACACGACGCGTCAAATACTACACGCATTTTAGTTGTACTACTTGATTCTTTATAGACTCCGTGGTGTGGTAGGAAATATCGTTTGTCATTGTCTGTAGGAATTTGTGACCATTCGACCCTTCTCATGTGTTGAAGTTGTTTGTACTCGAACATAAACTTCATGCACTCTCGTTGAAACTCTGGATTTCTGACAAACTTAAGTTCATTGGCTTAAAAGCAACTTTTAGCGTTTACATATGAATTCTTAGCGTTGCCATTGGTGTCTTAAACAACAATCGCAGTAAAAACCGATTATCATTCGTTTGAATTGTTGTGGTTTTAAATAAGGATATGCAATGACCTTGAGTCATACTCAAATAAGACGCAGTTAGGAGGTCTTCGACTTCCTAAAACTGTTTAAGCTCGTGATGCACTACCACTATGTTCACCATTAGAGTTGTTTTCCGATTAAGCTTTATTGACGGTTCTAGACTACCAGCTACCACCAGTCATACTAACCTCGATTCACACAATGTCAGCTTCATTAAATATAGGACCTGTGATGTCAAATTCATGTAGTTGGTTATAACCATCGAAACAAAGCGTAATCTCAGGTTATTTCTGACTAAATATATTTAATGACCTAAGACAAACAAATATCGTTCTTCCTCTATTCGTTTCGACATTTGATAACGACAACCCGACAATCCGAATGTCAGATTTACGTCGTTCTAGACTTAGACGAGTGATTAGGAATTCAGTCATAAAAGTGCATTGGAATCCTGAAACAAGAAGTGCACGCGATTTTATTCGCCGTTGCGTGATCTTATATTTATTATAGCCGTGGTGGTAATAAGGCGAATCAACCCTCCGGATTCACCCTGTAGCAGGCCTTTTAATTATTGTTGTTTCTATAAATCCTTTAGATTTGGATGATCATGAAGCGCGTTAATGTATACTCCACGGAAAGAAAGCCACATTTTGTAATCCCCAATGAACTTTTCAATATTGATTTTTGGTAGCTTCATCGCTGATGAAGCTGCTACTAACCAATTGCATTCAGTATCATAGATTCTGCGAGGCATCGAAGAAAGCATATTCTGCGGTGGTATATGTTAGCTCCACAGACATCAAAAGAGAACATTTCGTACCTATAATAGTAGCCAAAACAACGGTAGCTCCTCTAAGATCACTATCTATACCATGTTTAGAATTCTGTAGTACCGTACTATTGGTTATATTGCTTCACAAAGTGCTAGAAATATTTCAGGCATCGGTGGATTCATAATGTCGTCGTGTCATGGCTTTCAAACTTTCCTTAAAATGGTGCTGTTTCGCAGCAAATTGTGTTTCAAAATCAACAAGCTACTTAGTAACCATATGCTGCATTTACCTACAAATTTGAATCGAGCGGACTGTTCAAGCCGAGAGATTTTACCAAATACATCTACAAATTGGCAAAACTTCAAGGATATCACAAGTAAACCTACCACTGTCGAAAGAAAAAAAGCCACGTTGCTAACCAAAATTGAGAATTTTGCTGAAAAATTAACATCTCCAGTGGAATTCTTACTGGTCAGTTTTAAGAATGCAGGCCAACAGTATCAGATATACCAAAATAAAATCATGCTGCGCCACATGTAAGCATCTGAAAAAAATTGGGCATTTTGTTATCGTATTAAAGTGCATTAATTAATCGAGACAATCATGAAGTATCTGCGTATTAAGCATCTACATACAAATCGGCAAGAACGTTATCAAACAAGCCAGTAGGGGCTGTTTCCAATGTTCCAACTCGTCGAAGCTAGACAAACAGATCATGGGTAACTATAACCCTCTCCGTGAGTAACTTTGACGAAGGCACTTTATTAATGTTCGGGAAGACTTAGCTGGGTCTTTTTGCTTTAGTTTCAAAAAAAGTAAAAGATCCAAGTCTTAAGGCATATTATTGTTTGTTTATCCGCATGGCAGCCAAAGCCATTTATGTTGAAGTCGTGAGAGAGTTTACAACCGATTAATTCATTGCCGCACAAATGAGGATCACGTTACAAAAAAGGATCACGTTACCCACAAACATATATAGTGACAATGCGACCGACTTCGTGAGTGCTCATAGAAGGTTAGATGAATTCATTAAAATGTTAGCATCCAAGAGGCACAACGATTGGATATCAACATTTCTGAGTTCACATAAAATAGAATAGCGCACAAAACCACCATTAACCCCGCACTTTGGCGGTTTATGGAAACCAAAAGTTGACCCACCCCAGAATCATTTTTGCCGATCTCCGAATAAGGTGAATTGTCAGCAACTCCGCAAATTTACCGCATGGGGTATAAATTCGGGTTTTTGTTTCCATTGCATCAATTCACTGATAATAATAAATCTACGACCTACCACTATCGGTTGGTAGAGGGTTGTAAACGAAAACATAATTTACTGGGATCTTGGTAGTCAGATATCCCGCCATATCTCGGTAGTCAGAGCCTTGTTAATTAAAGCAGGGAGCACGCTATATTATTTACGCTATTATTATTTGACCTATTTCTCCACTTATCCCTTACTCCCCTAAAGCGGTGTTCCTGATATGATTTTCCGCTTTATTATTTCATTGTTTTGTTCGAATTTGACATTTAAACTCCAAATAAATCTAAGCACTGCAATCAAAATCTAGAAAATTACTAATGCCATTAAACATATTATTCAAGCCACAAATTAAAAATTTTCGCAATCTACAAAACACATAATCAATTCAAATTATTAAAATGTAAGCAGCAAATAAAAATTATCTAAAACACAAAAAAAAAACTCCACACCCCAGAAAATGCTTAAATCATCTGTGAAATTTACGCCCCAAAACAAAAATTTCCAAAACCTAGGAAAATCTTGATGGATTCCACTTTCAATAAAATAAATTTTTTTTATTAAAAAAGCATTTGAAGTATTACCATTTGGCACCATTGGTTTGTTTACATACGTTTGCTAACATGCTAAATAAAATTCGTTTGCTTCATAAAATTCATTCATTACCAGCACTCAATCTGATCACTAGATTATCGCTTACAGAGCACCCAATCGGACTATTGCACTGTTTTAATTTAGACAGTTCTTTGAATAGATTATATTTTAAGACTGTAGCAGTTCGTTTGTTTTAAAACAAAGTCTTTTGTATTCAAAAATATCTCGCCAGCCATGTTAAAATAATAAATCGATTTTGTCATTAGGTACTTGATTATCAAGTGGTAACCTAACCATGTTTTAAAAATTATATATTTTGAAATTATATGATACAGTTTTAGAATTTTATGATATTTTAATGACACATAATTATAAATTCAAGTCAATTATGTCCTTTGAAAATTTTAGTTGTTGCTATTTTGTTTGCAATAGACATAATCGATATTTTTAATTATGGTAATATCAACATTAGTTGATTGATATTATAGGTGAATTTTGGAAATTGGGGAGATTTTATTTTTTGCCATAATTGAGTTTTTGTGAAGTTCTTTTAGCCATCTCCATAATATAAATACACATACTACTACCACGGTATGTTAGCCCATTGACGTGCTAGATGTAGCTACTTGTATCGTTTTAAAATAATCAAAATATTTTTCTATGTATAATCGCCTAAATGTCATATATTTATTCTAAATGAGATATTCTATCGCCCCGACATCTGGAACATCAATGGGTAAAATGTTTTTTTCTTATGATGGTAGTATTATATGTATTTATATTATGTCATCTCTTAATGCATTACTAACTGTAAAATGACAATTGTATCAAATTAATAACATGTGCATTAATGTTTTCCACTGGGATATGTACAATAAGTTTAATCAGATAAATAAAGGATGAATGAAGGTGATGATATAAAATAAAATCAATTAACTTTTATTTGTAATGTTCAATTAAAAATTTAATTATGGTTTTCTCTTTATCATATTATATAACACAAAAATTATATTATACTGATTAAAAAATATTTTTGATTTATTTTAATTATTTAATTATTGATTATATTTATTATGAGCTTATATAATAAATTCTATTGATCCAATCATTATCGTAATACAATGAAGTGTTAAAAAATTAATTGTCAGAAATGTTGCAAATAAAAGTGCTATACTGAGATTACTGATGACAAGTTGTTGCGTTGAAGTACTTTCAGAGGTCACTAGTTGTATATCAATGAAATTAAATGTGATTACATCTCACGAAAGGTATACACAGAATAGTTCAGTTATCGTTAGATTAAAACAGTAACAAGAATAAAATATTTGCCAGCTGAGCATAATAGTTTACACAGATTTGCCACTATGAAACAGGTCAGGTGACTGCTTTAAATGTTTTTATTTTCATAGTCAATGACTAATAGGTAATAGGTATTGGTGATAAAACGGTTAATTTAATTGATTTGTAATATTTAATCAATTTTTAAAAATCTAATTTGTATTAATTTTAAAGTTTTGTGTCAAATAAAGTGTATATAAATTAGATTTTCGGCGATTACATGACGTTTTGGTCATAAAACGGTAAAGTCAATACAAAACCAATTCATAAGCAAAGTCCAACCTGTGTACTAAATTCTACTAATTTCGCACCTTTCATCATTTTTAATTTGACTTTTAACAGTGTTTTTAGAAAAAATATTATATGGTATACGTGTTAAAAGTGATTTAATTTTATTCGAAGGGGTCAGATACTCGTTTCGTGTCGTTTCCCAAACTTCCCTTTTCACAAAATAAAAGTTAAATTTAAAGGGCTAGTTATATAGAATAAAACGAAACAGACTGAAATGAAATAAAACGAAACGACCAAAGAGTAGTATTTATATAGCCGAATTGATGAAATCGGTTTTTTTGTCTTGACCTTGACCTTGACTTGACAACATGTTTTTGTCATTTTGATTTTTTTTTGTGTATGAAATAAATTTGTTTTTTAAAATAAATTATCAGTGATTTTAAAAGATATTAATAAATAAATAATGGATATGGATTTTTATTTATTAGTTTTATTACAGTCAGAGAGAGGTGGAATAACCCTACGATTTCGTTACGTTATCAGAAAGGTTATCATAAAACGAATGCATATCATTATAACGTTATAACTTTAATTAAAAATATTGTTATTAACGAAATTATAAAGTTATAATAACGTTATAAAAAATATATATTTGGTAAGTTTTTTTTATAATTTAATAAGATTTATTAAATTTAATTTATTTTATAGAACATACATAAATTTAAATTCGAAAACTATTTATTTCATTTGAGTAATAATTACAGTTTGGTTTTAATTAAAACAAAACAAGCGCTACTAAATTCATGCACTGCTTTCCATTCCGTTTTTTTTTAAACTTTGAAGTTTAAAACTTTTTTTAAACTTTGAAGTAGAAGACGGTTAAAGCAGATTTTTAAAAGCTTGGTTTAACCGAATTAGCAATATTGTTTCTAAATTATCGGGAAAACAACTTGTGCTAGTGCAAACAGTTCAGGATGCAATAATTTTTTATATTTCCAATAATCTAAAATGGATGATTTTCGAGAAAGAGCCGGTACATTATCGAAAGCCTCGAGTACGGATAAAATGTTTATTTTGTGTCGCTCTAACGCAGGAGGCGTATAAACCAAAATTTCCCTCAAATGGTTTTCAAACTCCTCGTCGGAACTTGTGGAGCTGTTTAAATTTGGTGGGTCCTGCGCAAGCTCCTCAACCTCAAGATCTCCCAATTGTACTGTTATAGCTTGAATATTGTTCCATAATTCCTTTAAATAAACTTTTTTATCAGTGGTTGTCAAAACTGCTTGGAAACGTGGATCTAAGAAAATTACCGATTTCATAATTATGTTATTAAGAATATTTGACTCCCTCGAATTTAGATTTCTCATGATAATTTTTGCAAACTCCCTGCTATACTTAGCTGTTGCAAGTTTACACTTTATCCACTCTTTGTAGACGTCTGTGATAACGAGTTGTTCAGCCTGAAATAAAATTGTGGTACGTGCTGCTGGAGATAGAGCATCTCTGATTTCCATCACTTTTGTCCAATTATTAGGCTGTATTTTAACACCCATGTTCATTGCTATATTATTATAGTCGGTCTGATTTTTTAAGACGATGTCAAACATGCGGAATGTGAATGACCAACGTGTAATACATACCAACGGTGGAATTAATAATTGCTTTTGATTAACTAATAGCATTCTTGATGGAGTGCGCAACTTTTTCACAAATGCGCGAATATAACAAAGGGATTTATCTTCGTCCTTCAAGCTGTCTGTGATTGGTATAGCTGTAGCGTATGCGAAACACAACGAACAGTAAAAATTCTAAAATTGCTTGGATGTAAGCTGATTAAAGAGTTTATCGTGTCGTCTAATATTTCGTCCTCAACGAAAATTGATTTTACACTTTCCTTATCTTCTGAATTATCGCCACTTAATGAACCATGACCAACATCATCATCCTGTCTTTCGGCTGTGGCTTCGATATTACGTAAATTTTCAACTATTAATTTTTCTTCTAATATTTTGATATCCTTTACCATGTAGCCCCGTTGTCGCTGGTGACCGTATAAATGTTTCGTAGCTCAATTCCATACTTCTTGAGTACATTCTGAAATTCACTAGCTATATAATCGCCCGTATGCTTTTCTTTTAGTTGTAACATAGCCAGTGTCCAAATAATATTTTTTCCTTCGTGAATAAATTGTGCATTAATACCCAATACACTACGTTTAAGCCGCGTCGCAGAGTCTATTTTGATCGATAGAAGCCGCCCGTTTAAATCATTTTTAATTTTTTGTTGTAAACTTCTAGCAACTTTTTCTATGGGCATTTTAATATTGGTAGTAGTTATTGAAAATTTATGTTTACTGTTGGCGTTTGTTGCTTCAATAATGGAATTTAGAATTTTTCGAAATCCTGAATCATATTTATAACCGAAAATGGTCTTCCATTTTTAGTGACTAGCTCCAAACATGCGTTTTTAATTTCAGATTTACTCAAATTAACATTTGGAATGCAACGTTTCTCAGTCACGTCAATATCCCGTAGCGAATAATTTGGAAGACTTTTTGAAACTGTTTTTGGTGTTCGTGCTTGTGGTAAATTTGAAGATATTTTAACAAATTCCCAGCATGATTGCCTTTAATTTCCTTATTGCATTTATTATTATTATTAGCAGTTAAATAAATAAAGTAGTTCCGACAAACACTGATTTGTGGTCGCGGCTTGGTCCTTATATCATATGAAATTTTGACTGTATTAAAGTATAAAAAAAAAATTAGAAATTTAGAAATTTTAAAGCGAATCTGAAAAATGCGATAAACATTTTCGAAGATAAGTAACCTAACTCGTATTATCGATACGTTTTTTTGTTCATTTTGCACTTTCACGGCAACAAAAAGTTTTAGAGCAGATCGGAAATTTTACTATTTCAAAACAATGCGCTTCTCTTTAGAAACGGTACAAAACTTAACGTGAAAAATTGAATTTACCCTTTAAAAATACCATAACATAACTTTTATTACCGTTCGACTTCAATTAAAACTTCATACAATTATATTTCAACGCGTTTAATATTCTAGTTCACTTATTTTGTATACCAAAAATTAATAAATCCTCTTCAAAAATTAATAAATGTAGTTTTTACTACATTTATTAATTTTTGAAGAGTCAGTTCTGTTGAACACAAAAGTAAAAACTACTAAAAAATCTATTTTTTATCACACCACGCCAATAGCCTATATTTTCCCTTGTTTCTCCAACAGAAAACCTATATTTTTCCTTGTTTCTCCATTACAAAACATTCAAGGCAGACAAGGAAAACTAATAAACTGCACGTAAGTGCAGTGTGAATAAAAAATAGACATTACATTTGTTGTCTTTATTTCGTTGTTTTGTTATTTTATTGGGTTATTTTGAAAGTTTTAAAGGTTATCGGTTATGTTATGTTATAACATAACATAAATAATTTCGTTATTATAAAATTATTTAAATAACGTTATATAACGTTATCCGTCCCTTACTAATCAAAAAAATTAAAGTAAAAAGACCCAACGACGTGTGCGCCGGTAGTGTTCGTCCTCTAAATCAATCTAAATAAAAATGGGATTTTATAAAGGTGAATTTTTTTTTTAATGAGATTTTTTATTTTTCAAAAAATGACGCAGAAAGGCCCGGAACGATTTTTTAAATATACCCGTATGACGGCCGACCCGTTAGATTTTTTGTTAATATTTTTAAAACCAAAACTTAAACAAATTTTGACGAACTTAAACAAAACTTAAAAAACTTAAACTCAAAAAAGGCAATTTGTCCGGAAATGAAACTGGCTGTGACATTAATGTAAGTAAATTTATTATGTCTAGGTACTTGCATATAAACATTATCATATAAAAAGGCAAACATAAAACAAATTTCATTTAGTTTTAAGGTTACTCAGAAAAAATTGCCGAAGATTTCAACAAAAAATGGAATTTTCAAAATTGTGTAAGAGCTATTGGTGGAAAAGATATTGCCATACGTCTACCATCAAATTCCGGACCAGAATTCCACAATTACAAAAGTTTTGCATAGCATTGTAATGTTGGCAGTTTGCGACTCGAATTATACTTTTATAATGGTTGATGTTGGGTTCTCCGATAGAGCAAACGATAGTGGGATCTTTAAGCGGTCGAAGTTTGGACAAGTATTAATTTCAAAAAATTTAAACTTACCTGGCCAACGAATGCTTCCAAATACTGAAATAAACTTTCCTCATTATTTTGTTTGTAAGTTGTTCATAAAAATTGTATTTATTGTTTAACAAAAAAAAATCATTTCAGGAGATGCGGCTTTTCCGCTAATGGAAAGTTTAATGAGGCAATTACCATGAAACTTTTTACCCAACTATAAAAATATTTTTAATTATCACCTTTAACGCGCTCGAAGAACTATTGAAAATGCCTTCGGGATTTTGGCTGCTAGGTGGCGAATTACCTTACGGCTCTTAATTTACGACCGGTGAATGCGATTCACTGTTCTGGCCACAGTTTTATCTCTCACTAGATAAACCGTATAATGATTCAATACTGCCCTCTTAATTATGGCGATGTAGTACTACAAAGTGGCGACGTGTTGAAAGTTCAAGGAAGAAATGATATAAAACCTCTAATTCTGTTAGTCGGTTGGGGTAAATTCGTTTAACCAATATTGCTTACATATTGGAGCAGTTCCATGGCAATCAAAAAATATTGTAATGGACTAATGCGTTTTTACAAACTAAATATAATTTAAAATTTATTTAGTTAAATTTTTTGTTACCAATTGATTAGTTATAAAGCCAATAGCCTCATCTTGATCATATGCTACATTATTGCATCCACATTTCTTTTTTATTAATTCTAAAACGTCTGACATTTCTGCATCTTCTTTATTCCGCTTGACGGCTTTTGTTTTGGTAGTATTATTTGAACTGTTGGTTCGATGAATTCAGCAAAATTTGAAGTATCATCGAACATTGTTGAGGCCGCTTTTTTTGGCGTGGTGGTTTATATTGCTATAATTTATTTCAGTTCTAATAAGCAAGCAAACAATGATTGCATTACAATTTCTGAAATTAATTTTAAAAAATTATTTACACATCTAACAAAATCTTTTAAAAGTAAAAGACTGTGGAAGTGGCTCCAACTAAGAATTATACAGCTACTACCACCAGAAGGTTGGTTTTACATTTTTAACTCCTTTTGGAATTTATCCCGGAGGGATGTCCACTTCATTTTAAAGTGAGATAGGTCTAAAATGTATCATAAATTTAATAAAGAAATTAATATATTATATTACCTATAACACTCTTATGAGATTTTATCTCAAATTTGGTCCTTATACTTAGTATTTTTGTACTTCACATTCCTTTTGTTATATAATTCTGGATATTTTTGAACAGTCAAAATTAATGATTCTTTATTCTTTTCTATTGCTTCCGAACCCATTTTTTATTTTTATTTGACACTTTTGACTTAGTACTTATTTAAGCATAACAAAAAAACAAAACCGATAATGTATAACCGCAAAAGACGAAACGAAATGAATTGAATTGATCAATTCTTCCATCTCGATTCATTTAATTCCATCTATATAACTAGTCCTTTAAAATTGAACTTTTATTTTGTGAAAAGAGAAGTTTGGCGCTTAACTTTGAAAATGTTTAGCGCCCAAACAAGATGTTACTTCTTTTCTATATTGGGAACCAATCTAGTGGCCAATCTGCCACCTAATTATTTGCTTTTAGACTCATTTGATGTTGATTAAGCGACATTTAAGCAAAACGGTCATAGAATATTCCGACAAAACACTGATAATGTGAAATTTAGCGAAGCCATTTACTCAAATTTCAATTTTTCCGAATTCAAATCAGTTTTCTCTGTTTCCAAACGCTTCAGCTTTGATGTATACTCCAATTGGTCAATTTCAGCATCCTTACGGAATTTTTTTTTAAATTTAAAACAACCTTTTCTTATTGCTGGTCTAGTCATCATTTGTTTTGGCAATCTACATTTAAACTAAACGAGATAAATATGTCTGTATAGCCAAATCGATTTTAAAAGTATATATTTACATTGCCCAACGTAAACATCATTTCGATTTAATTAAATGCGTCAAGAAAAGGGCAACAAACACCATAAACTTTTAAAAATGCCGAAACATGTCATTAAAAATTGAAACTAAAAAATCAAAAAAAAATTTTTTTTATTATTTTTTGAAATCCAATAAATCTTTAAATTTTTTCGTTCGGTTTTATTTATTTAGGATGGAAAATAGGTTTTTCCACGTTTACACAGTAATCCATTCACACACTCAAAATAAATAAAATAAAAATGAAAAATTTTGGGTTGGAAATTTAACTAAAACGAATATAGCACAGTGTATATGGTACACCTATTCGATTCGTACGTTGAAAGTTTTATGTCTTTTTACCAGAAAAAAATTTTATTTGATTTGAGGAAAGGAGCATAACATACGAGAGGTACAAAGAGAAACTATAAATTTTACAAAAACACTTTAAACAAATTATTAAAGATTTTCCAATAAAAAGTTTTCATTTCAATTTTATTACGAGATTTTGGTGAAGTTTGCTTTAAATTTAAGGGCACTCGAAACAATTTAAATAAAACAACATGTATGCACAGTCAGGAGATTATTACATGTTATGTAAATGCATTCGTCGAGCAATCTAAATGTAGCTTTTTCTGTTTTATGGAAATTTTTCGTTTTGGCATACATTTTACATTTTAAATCGGCCAATCATCAGATATTTTCTAGACTTAATAAAAATTCGATTTGTGCCTTAAAATTTTAAGCTTGAATGTGCCAATCATCGAATATTTTCAAAATTTTAGAAATTGTGGCACACATTTAAAGTTGGCCCAACCATTATGATTTTTCAGAATTTGGAAGTTTTTGATTTCTGGCTAAAATTTTCCAACTTTCACGATTTTCAAAATTTTAGATTTGCTGTATAAATATTTTTATTTTAACGAGCTAAGCTTCGTGTATCTTTGAGCTTTTAAAGCACCGCATAGCCAACCTTTTCTCTGACTTACCAAAACTCATTTTAAAGGACCCCTCCAAATTTTGATTTTCAAGGGAAATAAAATTTCGAGGGTATTCCGTCCACTTGCCGTTGGTTGAGACCAAGGCCACCATACCGTCTCCTGATCAACTACAAAGTAAACATTCCTAATCTTATTATTTTATTTGTCTTGTTAACAACGGTATTGATATTACCCTTATCTTTAATTCGACCGGTCGAAACAAAAGATAATAAACAAAATGAGTGATACTGAAGTGCGTCGACAAGATAAAATGGATATAGAGCCAAAAGAAGACAAAATCGAAATATTATCTACAAAAATGGCACAACTCCAAACATTATGGATGGATGACATTCGAGGCAACTGCAAAGCGTAACATCTGAGAAACACAAATATCTGAACGTCATGGTGTCGATACCTCCTCAGTTGTACAAGTCCACCATCCCGGATGTACTGATTGACCCGCCAAAGATTAATCAATATTCACACATTAAAGCATTACTATTAGAAAGACTAGCGCCATCCGACGAACGGCAACTTGAGGTACTATTGAGTGAAGAAGAATTATAGGTTATCGAAAACCGCCCGAAGCACTGCGTCATATCACAAACCTAGGAGGAACAAACTTCAGTAGTTCCATTATACGTTCGTTGTGGACACAAAAATTGCCGGAGATTATACGCATAGCACTCGCCACTCCGCCAGATACCGTACACCTAGAGACATTAGCTGGAATGGCAGACAGCATCCATGAGACAATTAAGGTACAGCAGCTGCAAAAACATGCAGCACAATACTTTAATAGCCCGCACATTAAAACCAGAACGCATCAAGAAAGAAACAACTATAATACGCATCATACCAGCTAGGATGTCAGAAACCGACATAAACAAACCTCATAAACAAACAACATAAACAAACCTCACGTAAGTCAACGCCTTCACTTACATGACAAACAAAACAACCTAACATTTCTCATAGACACAACAGCGGACCTTTCGGTGCTACCTGTTCGATGTTTACCAAAATCCATATTTCTCAACGTAAAATCGTATGATCTAGTTTTATCAGCTGCTAATGGCACACTTATTAATACTTATGGTATAAAATTGCTCAGGGTAAATCTCGGACTTAAACGTTTGTTCACACACGCTTTCATTCTAGCAGATGTGAATTGTCCGATCATAGGTGCAAATTTCCTTAGCAAATTGGGTCTCCTTGTCGATCTCAAACGAAAACGGCTGGTTGATTCAGCGACTCAGCTGTCAATCAATGCCACAACGGTGTGGGTTGATACGCCCACCCCCATTCACTTCACAATCGACAACGGTTATGGTAAGCTACTAAAGTCAGGTCATTTACCCATAGCAAGACCACGTCGACTAGATCCAATACGTCACAAAGCAGCTTATATCAAATTCCAACAAATGGTGGACTTAGGAATTTGCCGGCCATCGGCATTTCCTTTCTCTTGTCCACTTCATATGGTTAAGAAAAAAATCTAGATTGGAGGCCTTGTGGTGACTATCGAAGGCTTAATACTTTCACAGTACCAGATTGTTACCCGATTCCCCACATTCAAAACTTCTTCATGCATGTACATGGATGCACAATTTTCTCCAAAATAGATCTAGTTAGAGCATATCATTTAATTCCCGTCGCAACTGAAAACGTTCACATAAAGGCAATCACAACCTCTTTTGGTCTTTTCGAATTCACTCGAATGCCATTTGATCTCAGAAATGCGCCCAAACCTTTCAGCGATTTATGAATGAAGTTGTTCGCGATTTAGACTTTGTTTTTTCATATATTGACGACATTCTTGTCGCATCACAAAATGAGGAACAACACCAACGCCATTTGGAACAACTTTTCCAATGACTCAAAGATTTTGGTCAACCTCAAAAGTTCGAAATGCATTTTTGGTTCGAACTCACTCGATTTCCATCTAATCACACCTAATGGTATTCTCCCAACTAAAGAGCGAGTTAATGCCATTTCGGAACTCTCAGTCCCAACTTCAATTAAGAAAAGTCAACAGTTTATCGGTAAGGTAGATTACTACCGATGTTTATACCGAAACTGGCGGAAATTCTTGCTCCAATTCACGCACACTTGGCCGCTCTGCTAAAGAAGCCCAAAACAGCCAACATTATTTTTGGCCCGAAGAATGCCAAAATGCATTCACACATCTCAAAAGTAAATTGGAAAACGTAACCTTGGTAGTACATCCGCTGAACGACGCTAAGTTTAGTATCACAACCGATGCATCAAGCACTGCTGTCGGATCAGTACTACAACAGTACAAAAACGTAAGCTGGAAACCAATCTTTACACAATATTTCACATCCAGGTACCCGCGCAACTCGTAAACTTATTACTACTCGATACTTCTGGCCTAGTATAAACAAGAACATAAACCACTGGACACAATCTTGTTTATCCTGCCAAAGTTCGAAAGTCCGAAGGCATACAAAGGCGCCCTTAGGACAATTCGGAATTCCATCAGGTCGATTTGAACATATTCACATGGACATAGTGGGACCTCTTTCACCGTCCAACGGATATACATATCTTTTAACCTGTGTCGACAGATTTACTCGATGGCCCGAAGCATATTGCATGAGCGATATGTCATGACCAAGGCCAAAACATTCGTAGACAATTACATTTCCCGATTCGGCGTTCCGCTTGAAATCACGACCGACCAGGAACGCAATTTAAATCCAAACTATTCGTCGAATTAACGTAATTTCTGGGATCTCATCGCATACGAACAACCGCTTATCACCCTCAAGCGAATGGCATGGTCAAACGATTCCATCGACAGCTTAAAGCTGCACTCCGAGCTCGAGGCAATACTCAGAAATACCTATCGTTCTATTTGGTGTTCGAGCCACGGTTAAAGATCTTAATTGCTCACCAGCCGAAATGGTTTACGGCCAAACTATGAAACTACTCGGCGGTGATGATTTTATTGAAAATCCTCTTTTATTGAAAACACTATGCAAAATCTTGTCTCCTCTGCATCACGACAAACTACTCATAACGATATATTTGTTCCTAAATCGCTCGAGAAATGCGATTTCGTTTTCATAAGAGTAGACAAGATTCGCACTGGTATTCAACCTCCGTATGAAGGACCATATAAAGTGATAAGACGACACTTTGTTATTTTGATAAAAGGAAAACAACAATCAGTGTCTATCGATAGCCTAAAACCTGCGTACGGAATACTGTGTCCTGCTGATCGAATTACAGCGTCCCCAACAAAAAAATCCGTTCGCATCAATGACCACATCACTTTTTCATGCAGCCCTTCAAATGCGTAAACCGAGAGAAATTCTTACATTCTATTAACGAAGGTACATTCTTTAAAATACTGTTAAGTAAATTCATTATATTTAAAAATAATTCTTTATATTAAAGAGTTTGTCGTTATATAGACGAATATTCTTTAAAATGTTGATTCTTTCTTTATGAATTTGATATTATCCCAACACAATCAAATTAATAAATTTAGATTCGAGTTTTCAAAGAATTTTGAGGTTAAAGTAACAATTATTATTGTTATTTAAAAATATTCATACAAATTATTTTAACGATGTAAGTATTTCTCATTAATGCAACGAATATTTCTTAAGCAATAAATCCTAATTTTTAGAATAAAACACTTTATATATATTTAATGAAATAGTTGTTGTATAGATTAAATTTAATTGATCTTTCGGAGTTTGAACAACGATAGTTATTTACATTGATTAAATTGGTTAAAAATGACCATTTCAAAATTAATACATTGTAAAATTTAAAAAATAACGGTTATTTTTAAATGTTATTTTACTTGTTAAATTAACCGAGAAAGAGTTTGTGAGGACTTCGGAGCCAAAAGAGATTGCATGAAATAAAACATAAAACAAAACTCATTTCGGGCCCGTTTTAGCCTACTTTCATTCTTGTTGGTTCTTCACGCTGCTGTCCTGAGTTCGATTCTCATCGCAGAAATCTATACGTGGTCTCCAATTGTGTGTAAAATCGTTTATTGGGCTGACCTTCTAACGTTCATTGGGCTGACTTTCTCAACTTTCACCAAATATAGAAAAAAATAATCTGAAGGATCTTAGAAATGTTCTGTAAATGGTATGTAAAACTGTTGATAATATGATATGTATACTTTTAAAATCTAACGGTAATAATGCATTACCGATAAAAAAAATTGTAATGGTTCAATCGCAATTAAAACCAATATGGAGTTGTTGCCTTTTTTTAGTTAATTTGAATTCGCAAAGCGTTTATTAATCTGATATGCGAATAAAAACTACGCCGAAATTTTTTATGTAAAGGAATTAAATTCATTAATCTAATTATTTATAATTTATTTGAAGAATATTACTTAATACAATTAATATTTGCATATAAAATATATTATTAACCGACGAATTTTAATAGAGTTTATTATTGTTTTTAAAATTAATTATTTTTCTTTACTATAAAGAATTCTAATATACACAGATATTATTAAATTTATTTAATATGATGAAATTTAATTGTATCTGTGTATAATAGAATTCTTTATAGTAAAGAAAAATAATTAATTTTAAAAACAATAATAAACTATTAAAATTCATCGGTTAATAAAATACCTTATAAGCAAATATTAATTGTATAAAGTAATATTCTTCAAATAAATTATAAATAATTAGATTAAAGAATTTAATTCCTTAACATAAAAAAATGTCGGCGTGGTTCTTATTCGCATATCAGTTCAAAAGTCTATCAAATGTCTAAGAGTGAAGTAAATGTTATTTAATTAATTAAATTATTCCTGTTTTTAGCCTCCTATAAAAAGTGTTTCTAATTTATTGAAAAAGTGTAACATTAAGGAAACTATTGTACAAAATAAGTCAAAAGTAAATTGTGTAATTGTGTTAAAATATAAAAATATGGTGTACATAACGTTGCCGTTTACATTATGCACTATCTATACAGATAAGATGCTGTAAACTATTTACATTACTGAGTCGTTGGTCAATTGGAACCAAACCGATAACATTTTTTATTTGTTATAAAACAACTATATTTAAAAAAATTGTACATGTAAGATATCTAAAAACATCTAAATAAAGCATTCCTTGTAAATATATCGAAAACAAATATTTTTTAACTTTCAGAGAATAAAATTGACGTTGAAACATTTAACGGTATGAAGGAGCACCACGAAAAAGTAATGCTTAGAACAATCACTAAGCATACAGATAAAATTCACCAAAAATTGTAAGTAATTGGCATAACTTACAGTTTCAAATGCGATTTTTAGATTAAATCTTTCATATATATTTTTTTCAAACCCAACAAGAACACACAACACCTACACAGTACACAGTCCTGTAATTATATTGGTTAGAAAATAAAGAACCTCGGATTACTTCCTACATCTAAGAAAATACCCAATTCTGTGAGATGTAAAAACAAAACCAGCGTTATTTCCGGAATAAAACTGCGGTAAGAGGTAAAAATCCATATATTCGTAAACATTTACATGCTTCTGTAATTCTTTATCTATATTTCAGTCGGCATACCTTAAACGATGAATAGTAAGGTACACCTTAATGGCCAGTATAATAAAAAAATTTGAAAACTTCGAAGTTCGTTTGACCAAACTAACACATGTTACAGATGAGCAGAAAAACCTACAGGCTGAACAATTTGAGTGGTAATCTATTTTTTAATATTAATTGTAATGGTAATACTTAAAATATATTGTTATATTATTTATTCCCAAAAACAATAGATGACCAATATGCAGGTGAAGTATGCCAACAATTAAAATACAACAGAGCCGACATTAATCTAGATGATATTCTTGGAAAATGGGAAATCAGCTAAATAAAGACTACATTGAATCAAGAGAATTAGTTACAAAAAAAGTAAATAATGCAGTAACAAATGAA
Source organism: Tipula confusa (assembly GCA_963556175.1). Lineage (NCBI taxonomy): Eukaryota > Metazoa > Arthropoda > Insecta > Diptera > Tipulidae > Tipula > Tipula confusa. Next base: position 169,053,415 of record OY744475.1, on the reverse strand, counting down.
TGGCATCTTTATTTTAACAATTTCTGCAATGACCTAATTTCAAAAATAAATAATAAAACTAAAGAGCTTTTGAAAAAGAGATTATACAAATCGCAGAAAAATGTTTCGCCAGGTAATTTTTATTGGTTTTTGCATATAATTTGTTATAATAAATATTTTTTAATTTAATTTCAGAGACTCGGTCATATGAGATTTTAAAAAACAAACAAATATGGAAGTAAAACACAATCCGTACATAAAATCACTTTAAAGACTGTTCAAAATTGGTCTTTAATACTGTTGCAAACAGCACAGGAACACAGCACATTGAAACTTAAATTAATCTGCATTTTAAAATAAACTGTTTTTTTTGTAATTAGTGAAAACCTTATGTATATTACTAGCATGTAATAAGTGTATATTGTATACTGTGACAGCAGTCAAGTTAAAAAGATAGTCTTTAAGTTATTTAGTCTTTATTTCTTAAATTTAATTTTAAGTATTTAAGTTTATGAATGCATATTTTAATAATTTTAATTATTTTAATATTTTTAATTAATTTATTTATTTAAAGATAATAATGAAGTTATCTGTTGTGTAAAAAGTTTTAGCTTAAGATATTTTTATTATTTTCTATTTTAAAAAGCGTTAAAAATAAAAATTTTAATTTGAATTTTAAATTTGTATTTTATTTTCAAACCTTGGAAACTTTGACTAATAATTCACAGATGGCAATGAAAGAAGTACGGAAGTACGAAAATCCCTTGCTTCGGATTTTTAAATCTAATGAATTTATTTAATCAAATTAATTAAAATTAATAAACGATAAGTTTAGTTTTTAACAAATAATAATTACATTTATTAAATTTTGTTAAATTTGTCATTTTACAATAATTAATTTTTAATTATTATAACGAATACTTTATTATAAAGATATTTTTCTCTTTAAATAATGTTCTTCAAAATAAAACAAACTTAATTATATTTAATAATCATTTTTAATACAATTTTTGATGTTTAAGTAAGTTGCTTACATTCCAATAATGAATTATTCATGGGCTAAATACGAAATAACCTTTCATTCCGATAACACAAGGATTAATTAAATATATACAATTATTTTTCTCGGTGTAGGGAGTACTGTAGCGGTGAAAATTATTCATATTTAAATAATTCTACACCGCACAACACTTTCACTTAAATTGACTTAGGCGACAATTAATATTATTGTAATTCTGCTATGCAACAAAATCATTCAAAATTAGTGACTACACTGCCACCTATATTCAGAATAATTATGTTTTGTGTCTCCACTCATCTTATAACAATAAAACATAATTCCATATTTTGTGCAGCGGACAAATGAAAGTCAAAAAGAGTGAGTCTTCATAATTCGTACACATTCATATTGATATGCGTTTGGTCAATATGAAAATCATAAGAAAATGCATCACCCGTTTTTCTATTGCGCTCGTTGGCTATGGCAATAAAAAACAGGACAATCAAGAATATCACTCTTGTGGGTTAGGAGAATAAAGTTAGTAACTAGTCGAAAAGTGGTTTTCAAACGAATCAGTGATCCGTGGTGATGTTAAAAAGTCTAATTCAAATTTCTATAAAATTTATTATATTAATATTTATTTATTAAATATTGTTAATAAATTATAAACTATTGGTAATAAATAATAACTCAGTAAAGTTATTATTTTTATATAACAACGAAATAAAATTCATGTATGAATAATAAATGGAGTTATAATATCAAGTTGTAATTTTTTAGTTAATTATGAAGTGAAGTGAAGACAAATTTTAACTTAAAATTAGCGCCGCAAATACCGTTATAATTTCTAGAAAATATGTAAAATTTGTTTTGAATTCCAGGTACTTATAGTTCAATCTCTTTTTTTCCTTGAACAACGTAATTTTTTATATTGAGGAAAAAGCTTTCATAACTCAAGGACACTAATTGTTCCTATGAAGTAGTTAGTTTACTTCTCATTTTATATTGCACTCTCACATCTCCCTTTCTGTTCTTTAGTTACATATATTCTAAACAATCTTAGAATTAAAATTGTTGATTCAAAGTTATATGTTAGGATTTATTTTGAATGTCCAATTGCCATATAATTTTTTAAGTACTAAAATTACGTACTAAAATTAGGTACTAAAAATAACAATATACAAATATCGAAAATGTTCCAACTTTTTTTTTTATTGCAAAACATATCCAAATACGCCCAGAACAATTAATTTCATGTCATCAAAAAGGCATTTTATGTTAGACGATATGTTTTATGCTGTATATATATGTAAAGAGGTCAAATATACTTGTCCCAGTGTTCTTGTTTGATTTCGTGTTTTTTTTTCTCTCGGCATCACAGAATTATTAGCATTTTTATTTTTTGACAGTTATTATCGTCATTTTCCTTTTGATAAATGGATGGGCGCTTCGTTTTTCTTTTTTTTTCTTTTTTTGCTCTCGATATAAGAAGTCGGTCAAGATTAGATAAAGTGTGTGTGTGAATGTGAGCCGTATAAATGGATGTGACCCAAAATTGTCTATTATGTTTATTATAAAAAAATTTACTTAAAATGTTATATGTTTTTGTCCACATGTAGGACGATACGTTCATAACGAATATATAAATAATATTATTGCTATGTATGTAAATTTATCATATATGAACAGACGACAGCTAACTAAAACTTGTTTGCTACGTATATCGTCGTACGGTGTTGTTGTCTCGAAATTTATTATATTACCGGGGTTACATTTATTTTGAAATTTATTTTACGAGGTTAGGAGGTTAATTGTGTTATACCTAACTGTGTGGAAATGTGAACCGCAGGCAACCAACACCTAATACGAGATTCTTTAGAAAGTTAGAATTGCTTAAGCATTAACTTAAGCTAATATTCTTAAGGATTTAGTACACAAATTTATGACGTGTAATAGAGATCCGTGCTGCAGGAATATTTAAAGGTAAACCTCCCATTTTGATTTAAAGTCTCGAAAAACGGAGTCTCATTTCATTTTAGGCCGGTATAAATTTGACTATAAACTGAAATTTTGGAAATTGAATAGAATTACTTAGACATTACCGCAACATTTAGGTTACATCCGTTTAGATTGTCTTACCTGAAAAGAAACAAAAAATGTTGATTAGATTTAATTGATATGCAGGTTCAAAAATATTTATATCATATATCTTTCACGTAAGTATGTAGTGCTTGCTGCAAACGTTTCAAAGTGAGATTCAAAGTGATTCATTCAATGTCAAAGTTCATTTTGGGTTGAGTAATTAATTTTAATTTATTTTAATAATAATCTAACATTATTTCTTCATATTTTAGCGAATTGTTGGACTTTTGGTTGCATACATAAAAATTATGTAAAGAAAATTTTATTTACATATAGCTTTCAAATAAAATGAAAGTCTCTAGTATAGCGAGTTTTTTCACTTAAATTTGTACATAATCACCATGCAGATATGGACAGTCTACAAATTTTAGCGAAATAAAAACTTGCTTTACTAGCAATTATTTGTTTTAAATGAATAAAAAAAAAAATTTTAAAGCAAAAAATATTTTTTTTAAGAGAATTAATGTAAACGGAACGGAACATAAAACATTTGAAACTAGTGTTGTCTTTTTCATAAACAGTTAATTTCTTTACTATATTATTATATAGTTCCAACGTGTCTCTTACCTCTATATTTACCAAATTTTTTTTTGTATGTTGCTTACTTAAACAAAAATATAGTAAATCAGTTTTGGTTGCATACAGTTTTCTATAAAAATAAGATTCTCTTATACTATATCGAATTATTTTTTGGCTAAGGTGTCTATACAGAACTACCAAGCAGATTGGGCTTGACTAATTTACAACTAGCTTTTGTCATAATAACTCTTTATGCTAGTTTAATATGCTATATGCTATAATCCCTCTAACATTTTCGATATGCTAGAAATTTATTTGATGGTTGGTTCCGATCGGATGTGGATTTCAAATGTGTATCCGCAGTTTACGGATATATCCGAGTTTTCGGAATTATCCAAATTCTGAAGATATTAATTGTTTATCTGAAAAATAAATAGAAGAAACAACAAATAACAACGAAAAACTTAATAATCATATCAGAGGAGTGCGAACGAAATATGGTTACATGAAGGAAAATAACGCGGGTAACATTATCTTGCGACAAATTGAGCATTATGGTGCAGTTTTCTTATATCCATTCCTTAAACATTTGACTATGCTCGATGCTCGTGAGAAAAATATGACATTAAGTTGAAAACAAAATTTCTACTGGTACCATTTCAATCGATACAGGAGAAATCCCGTTGAGTTCAGATTCACACATAAAAGTTGTATATCAAATACATCAAAGATGAATTCAAATCTAATCGATTTTATTGTTTGTGAAAATGAATCAACGAGTTACACTAGATCAAAAACTAAATTTCTGTTATTGCAGATGCGGATGAGAGCGAATGCGGATAAGTGCAGATGCGGATGCGGATATAAACATTTTGAATGAGTGCGGATGCGGATAATTTTTATGCGTAAGCGGATCGGATGCGGATACCAAAAAACGTATCCGCGCAGAGCTCTATTATATATACAACAAAAAAGTGAAGAAATTTTGGTTTCATACAGTTTTCAGTAAAAATAAAAAATTTTACGTTAGCGATTTTTGTTTTTAACTTAAATTTGATACACACGTGCAAATATTTTATTTTTTATTAATTTTACTTTTCTAGCTATCTACAATTGTCCATAGTTTAAAATTAGTATAGATACTCGACGACGTTTAAACGTTTTAGTATCATGTAGTAAGTCAAAAACATTAAGAAAGGAATGTTAAATCAGCTAAGTCGCGTTACTTATGTTTTTCACTTAAATTTGAATTTAATCTTTAAGCAAATACGGGTAAGTCAACAAATTTAACCGAAATTAAAACTCACTATACTATATGATTTAAATAAATAAAAAAGAAAACTTTTAACTGTTTGGAATTTCATTTGTTTGGTGAGTTTCTTTTTAATTTTGTCTGTTCAAACTTTTTCGCTTTACATTTGTTAGTGTCCTTTTAAAGAATTACTAGCTTCTTTACTATTTCTAATACTAACAAACCTCTGACCTCTAAGCTTTCCTGCTTAGTTGTTAGTTTACTGTTAATTACTTAATCAAAAATACGGTTTTGGTTGCGTACAATTTTCTTTAAAAATAAAAGTCCCTAGTATAGAGAGTTTTTTCTTTAGTTTCTGTATAATCACTATGAAGAATGGACTAGTTTAATTTACAATTGGCTTTTGTATATCAGGGGTATATTGAAGTTCAATAAGATCTAAAAAATTAAAAAATTAACTCGGTTTTACTAGTAAAGCCGAGTTTTAAAAATTTTGAATTCAAATTTATTTTGTCCTTTTAAATTTTTTCGATATTTTAGCGATATTTTTGATTGTTGGTATTCACAAAAATATTGTGTTGCAGTTATGGTAGCTTAAAGTTTTCTGTAAAAATAAAAATCTCTAGGTTAGCGATTTTCGTTTCTTAAAATTTGGTATGCTATAGCCTTTATATAAGTATTGATTTTGATATCTTCAACTTTTTTATCGTTTATATAAATAATTTCATGCTAATTCGTGTAATTTTGCTTTTAAGTTACGTCGGTTGCTTGACTATATCTCCGGATTGGAAGTATTGTGGTTTAGTTTAAATACAATTTTCTCTAAAAATTATTTAAAATATCTAGTATAGTGATTTTTTTTGTTGCTTAAATTCTACAAATTTAAATGAAACAAAAAATCGATATATTTGCAAGTTCTTGTTTGAGTAGGCTGATTACTTTGCTTTAGTTTAAACGTGTCCAATTGCAAGTGGTTTTGCCGGTGCTTTATTTTGAATATTTGTTTACCATGTTTTTACTTATTGTTGCATAGTCCATCTGGAATGAACTCAATATGGACTATGTAGCATAGGTGAAATTGTTAAACATTATAAATAAATAAATAAAATGAAAAAAAGTAAACTTTTTTAATTGTTGGAATATTTTTTAGTTTAGAGTTTTATATGATCAAACCATAGATAAATAAAATTTACTATAGATTTCTCATTTTCGCTCATTTTCATTAAAAATTATTTTATTCGATAGTTTAAAACAACAGAAATAAAAAAATACAATAAAAAAACGCTTGTAAAGGTATAAAAATTTAAAAATTACGATTCCAACAAATGGGAAATTGCCATAACTTGAATTTTGTATTTTATTGTAGAATTGAAAAGTGCGTGTTACTATTTCATGGACTTAATTCGAAGTGAAGTATTAACGAGTGTCATACGAAAGCATGACATTAATTAACAGGTACTTTAATTTGAAATTTAATCTCCTAAGTAGGTAGGTCTATTGCGTTTACGTTCAGATCTACGAACTACTTGTTGTTGACTTTCTTGAGATTCATTAAGTGGCTCTTGATTACTCGGCAATTCGGCTTCTTGACTCTCTGGCTCAAGTTGATTCTAAGGAACTGTTGGTTCGAAATGGTGTTGACTATAATCTTTGGTATTTTGCGTAGATATCTGGAGAGAAATAAACTTTACGTTGTTGATAGATCGATATTGCCTTTTAGTGTGTAGCTATGATCAAGTTGTACAAGATAATGAAGTACTCCAAATTTTTGTAGAACTGTACCGATCTTCCATACCATTTTATTGTTCCAAATGTGTAACACCTACACTCTTTCTCCCATGCTTATTTGACGCACCCCTGGAATATGTTTTGTAGGTTGAAATTTGGTAGGTGGTTTCAATGCATCAAGCCGAAGTCGAACACATCTGTTGAAATATAATTCTGCTGGACTTTTTCCTGAATTGAGTGACAGAGGCGAATACTACCGTCAGCTTTGGGAATAATAACTAGTGGAGATCCCCAATCACTCCTTTCAGCTTTGGAAATAATTCCGAATGCTTCCAAATCGTTAAGCTCTTTGTTGACACAATCTCAAAGTGCATATGGAACTTCCCGTTCCTTGTAGAAAACTGGCTTAACATCTTTTCAAAGTTGAAGCGTTACTTAGAAATTTGGCACACAACCCACTTTTTGAATAAACATTTTTTGAAAATTATTGATAATAGCTTCAATTAAATTTAAATTATAAATTTGAGCATTTATTTTGTTAACACCTAGATTGTCTACTTGCTGGAGGTTGACGTTTAAGTGTCGGATCCAAATGCGTCCCAAAAGAGCATCATACTCATTGGGTACCACGTACATTTCTTATATCGACCGACAATCTTTGTATTTTACCTTTAACATTTACTTTACCATCAGGAATCCAAATGTTTTTTGTGTGGGATCGAAATGCTATTGAAGATGGTTGTAGTTTCTTTGTAATGTTAGAAGAGCTGTTAGAACTAATTTCGTGGAATTAGAGTAAATCTTATGCCGGAATCTACTTCAAATTTACTTCAGAGCGTCCGTTTATTTGCACTGTTATGAAATATTTACCAACCTCGTCTTTGTCAGTGTACTGCTGATTGTTGTGAATATCGACGATATAATTTATTCTATACACCTGGTGGATCTCGTCGTCATAATCATCATTTTTATAATCTGAATTGTTTGATGACTTCATGAAAGTTTTTATGCAATACTTTTTATACATGAATTGCATTTGAGGTTATGTCTGTTAGTGCGGCATTCGGTTGTCATATGGTTGTCTCTTCCACATCGCAAACATACATTTCCTAAATCCAATTGATTATAACTTAATCTGGATTTTGAACGCATTGATGGTCTTGATAATGAACGATTTCTTGATCAAATCCTACGACGATTTGAATCTGTAGGCCTGGAGTGTATCCTGTTGATATTATTTATGATGCTCGGCTGTTTTGAATTGAATTCACGGCTGTCAATTTTAGACGATTTCAAAGATAATGCTTTTTGACTCCTCAGATTGGAGAAGTTGTTCGCTGTTTGTAAACAAACAAATTTCCTAATTAATTTAAGGAAGGTATTTAATTTATGTAAACTGATTGAAATTATAGTACAACTCGTTTTTACATTTTAGATTGGAAAAAAGTCGGACTTCTTTTATTTTGAATATTTGAATGTTTTTGTAATTGTAAATAGTGAGTTGCATTTATGTTTTGAGTTACATTTTCGTTTTGGAAGCTCAACCAAGGTCCGCAAATTTTTTAATTTACTTTCGACTGAGTGACCTAAAAGCCAAAAATAGTTTATAAAACTGTATGTAGTAAAAATTCAGTTTAGAGGATTTATTGACCGGATTTTTTGTGCCAAAATATTAAGTGGTGAATTTTGATGGAAGGTAAAAAGCAACGTCAATGAAATTATGATGAGAATTTTTTTTATTTGAAGAATAATTTTTAAATAAAATGACAAAGCAATTTGCAAAATGTGTATTCATACTTTGACTTTTTCTGACGTCTTGAAAACCCAATAATTAGGCAAGTTTTCGTATTATGGAAGAAACGATAACTTCAGCAAAAGAGTTAATTCAACTCGATATTAATTTATAAAACAAAGACAGCACTGAATCTCAAGAAAGGTTAGTTCATATGTCGAATGTAAAGGAATCGGTGAAATACAAAACAGCATCTTTAGCTAGCTGGATCGGCCAAAAATTCTTTTTATTGGACAGTTTAATTGCATAATACAAAACAGTGAAAAACAAGAAAGTGCTGGCAGCAGGCAATAAAAATCAGGAATGGATTAGAGAATAATAAAATAATGCCAATTTTTGTGCACGAAAATAAATCGATAAGTTTCCGGAACCGAAAGCTAATTAATCGAGCTGCTGAAGAGGGTGCGAACAAGTCATAGTCAGTCAGTCCAGCATTTTTTCCCTTAAACTGATACTCTCGTTAAACTGTATTGTGAGGAAAAATATGCCAGCAAGTAAATTTCGTGGTGGTCGTTTGAAGTCAAATTTCGCATAGTGACATTTCATAGTAATATTCAATACATCAATACTAAGACAGAATTAACAGCCAGTTTGCGAAATTTTACATTAAAATAATACCACTATGCTTTTATTCGTTCTTGAAACAAATCAAGTTAAAAAATCGCTTTAATCTTGACATACATCTTATAGATTTAAAGAATTCAATTATTTTAACTTTAACTTTATTTCCAGATTTAAATATTATTAGTATATATATATATATATATATATATATATATATATATATATATATATATATATATATATATATATATATATATATATATATATATCTTATATATACGCTTCTTTACTGAATATAAAATAAATAACAATAGTTTATAAATGTACATAAAAAGTCGATATTATAAATTATTACCACTCCAACTTGCATATTCTTATCGTACTCGTACCGCGTCTTAAAGAACTAAAAAACTCAAAAAATTCATTTAAAATTCAAATATTGCAAACAATTTTATTGCATTTTTTATATGACGTTGTCGTCAAAATAGTCGTCGATCTTTATACAAAACTATATAGAATACTATATAGAAAAAATAATGGTAGTAATATATATATATATATATATATATATATATATATATATATATATATATATATATATATATATATATATATATATATATATATATATACCGGGTTTTTTTTTAAGCTGAAACTTTCAAATATCTCGGAAAATAAGCAGTTTGAAATCAAAATTGAATCATTCCGAGAAGGACATACATTAGTGCTAAACTTGGTATCCCTCTCCCCTTCTTGTAGGCGGCGCAAGGGGTAACTTTGAAATTAAAATAGAAACCCCAATTTTGTATTGCAGATTCGAATTCTACGGCTGAAACTACGTAGGATTTCCTTGAAACATTTTTTTCGATTCATGATAGATGACGCTGTAATAGACGATATTAAATTTTTTCGATTTATATATCCTACTAAGAACATATGCATACGATTCTGCTATATGTTTGTATTAAAATTAACATGTTTTCAATGTAAATACTCGAAATTAGTCCTAAACAAATTTGATTTCTTAAATTTTTAATTACTGAAAAGTATCTTGTCAAGAAACTACTATTATTGTAACCCAGGAACATGCGACTAAATTTGCTTTTAAATAAATGATTGTATTTTGTTTTAAAAATATCGATTCAGTTCGAAGATTATTTCGAAAACAAAAAAACAGTTTGCGTTAGCCAATACAAAATGGAGTATTTAAATGAACAAGAAAAAATTGAAATGACCCTGGTTTATGGAGAAGCTGACCGTATAGTCTTGATAATGTGGTCAACCTATACGCTTCGCGTTTTCCAGATAGGATTTGGTCACGTGCTTCATTTTACTGGACTATTAAACAATTCACTTATGATGGAAGTGTTCGACCGAAGAAAAGGACTCGTCGAGCAACAGTCACTGAAGAAAATATTGAAACTGCTGTATTGGCTGCAGTAGCTCATAATCTTTATAAGTACTCGGGCGATAGCTAGCGAAACCGGATATATACCCCATACCAGTGTTTGAAAATTTTTAAACCGGCATAAGTATCACCCGTATCATGTGTCTTTACACCAAGATCTTCATGGCGTTGATTTCCAAAATCGGGTAACTTTTTAAGTGGGTCCGTGAACAAAAACAGCAAAATCCCATTTTTTTCGCTACGTATTGTGCTCCGGAGTCGCCTTTTACAAACAATGTAACGGTTAATCGAAACAACATGTATTTCTAAAGCGTTGAAACTCCACACTGGCTTTTGCAAGTTGAACATCAGTGCCCTTGTACTGTCAATGTGTGGCGTAAAATAATTGACAACCAACTCATCGGCTCCCATAATATTGCAGGCAACTTGAATGATCAAATGTACCGAGACATTTTGGAAAATAAACTGCCAACATTATTTGAAGACTTGAGCCTAGAATTGCGACAGAACATGCGGTTTCTACATGATGGTTGTCCAGCACACTATTCGTCGGTAGGACGTGGAGTACTTGATCATAATTGCAATGGCTGCGCCAGATCACCAGATCTTACTTCGGCAGATTTCTTTTTGTGGGGCTATCTCAAATACAAAGTTTACCAACAAATACCAACAACACGTGAGAATATGATTGAGCGAATAAGAAATTCCAGCAGACGTGCTTCTCAGTTGTGTACATTCATTTGAAATACGGATTAATAAGTGCATTGAAGTCGAAGGCCATCATTTTGAGAACTCAATTTAATTAAAAGATGATGAGGCGAGGGGACCCCGAAGGAAACAGATTCTATGCAAAACAAAAATGAAATACTAGTAGGAGGCATATAATAAATCAATGCTTGAACCTTTAAGCTGTGAACGTATATTTTCGTACATATGTGGCCTGAAGCAGAAAATGCTCGTTCCGATTCCACACTTGTGAGGGGTATGGCAAGTAAATTTTTTTAAACCATAATGACAATTTTTCTTTTACACCTTCCTCTTCAAAAAATGACATTTCTAGTTTACTTTTCTTTTTATTCTTAATCAATCGTTCTAATTTTTCCATCATATTGAAAGATACATCTTTGGAAGCGCTTTCATTAGATATGCTGGTTCATTAATGGAATTGCTAACATTTGTATCCGATGAACTAAAACCGTCACAAAATTTAATGTTATACAGTTTGCAAGCTTCTCTAGAATGGAAACCATCATTTTCGAAATTGTCGCAATACTTAAATTTTTAAGTTTAAATTAATTATAATTTTCCTCAACGTCCTTGTCATTAGTATCATCATGGCATATAAGCGTTCTGGAGGTACTGGAGTAAACCTGAAAAATTTGTCCATCGTTCCTGTATACAAAATATTAGAACTGTCTGTAACTCTTCGCTTAGAGGGCAATTTATTTTTTGTAGCATATCCATCATAAATTTTAAAGTCTCGTATGCACTAAGCAGATTGGAATCCTGTATACAATAATGCTTCTACACCAAGCTTTACCGGCAACAAAATCGAAATCATTAGTCCTAATAAATTTAACTCAGTTGATATTTGATTTTAAATCTATCAAAGACTTTTGAATACAATTTTTAAATTGATTAAATTGTTCCAACATCCGAAGTAAGCTGTTAAAGCGCGTTGCTGAGTTCAGAATTAATGTTTACTCTTTTCCAAACTGTTTTTTTACATACTTTAAAAGAAATATATCATTTTTGATCGGCAATTTTCGGAACTAACTATTTTATGTTCTTTCGTTATAAGAAGGTTTATTTCATCGTGTGAATGTACACAATTTTGGGCATTTATCTAAAACAGTATTATCTAAAATATTTGCTATCGGGGCTACTTCATTTGTTCGATGGTTTAGCACTCTTAGCATAGCCAACTAAATCCCGTGAGCCATACATAGTTGCTGAAAGGTCTAATTAACTTATCAACTCTTTTAATAACCAAAGCACCATCTGTTGTAATGCAAACTATAAGTCATAATTAAAAGAAATGTCATGTTCTTTTATCCTACCTTCCAGAATTTCTATACATTTTTCGGCCGGTATGGAATCAAATACCCGCACTAATCCGAGATTCCTAAATTTTTCTTGCCTATGCTTGTGTATATTCATATAACGTCGATTTCTAACTGTAGATCATACGTCGAAAGTTAAATTTTTGACCGTTTAATTCCAAATGAGAAATATTTTTTAATGTGGAATTCCAGCTTTTAAAATTGTTGAGCTTTGTTTACATTTAGCGTAATTACCTCCACCTTTTTCTGTTAAAAAATTTGACCACATGTGTTTTGTCATCGTATGATGTATTTCGAAAATAATTTTATCTATCTATATTCTCCTATGTTCTACACAATGACAATTTAATCAAAATTAATCGCTTATGAATGACGTTTCAGGTATAGATCATGTCGGACTGTCAAGATTATACTACAAACGAAAATGCTGCCATCTTATGGAACGAGGTATGTTTTAAACGTACGCCCTAGTGCCGATTGATTATGCCACTATATATCTCTCAAAGTGCCAAAATATAAACAAAATATTTTGTGATTATCGTGTGGGAAAAATGCTTTATAATTCTAAATACACTAAAAATCGGCCGCATGTATACTGATAATAATTATCCGCGGACCAATCAATCATATCAACTAACTACGGTGCGGTTATGTAAGCATTTTGACTTTCGACAAGATGGCCGATATTTTTCCAAAATGTGATTAGCTTTTCGACATGTCGAAATAGTGGCAAGTTGTTTTTTAGGTTGCGATAGACATATCGACATGAGTAAATCAATTTTTTCACATAAAACTGGCCACATTATCGACCTATTTCGATATGTCAAAAGTCCAAATGCTTTCATAATCGAACTCTTAAGAGATTAATCTCGTGACCCTATCAGCCAAATAAATTACTACTACAAGCAGATGTACGGATAACTACATATATGTTAACATTTGTATCCCTGTTTTGGTTTTGTTTTGTTTTTTGAAATACGAAATTTTGTTGTCAGCACTTGTGCTCTAAAAGAAATTTGATTGGCTGAGACGTTTACGTGATTTAATGTGCTGAATTGAATGTATGGCTTGCGTATTATCATTTATTCAGAAAACTGCGGCTGGCTTAAATACCGAACATCATTCCTGTAGTTACTTCAAACAACAAGAAATTAAAAACAAGAAAAAATCATTGCCTACTATCATTTTAATTTAAACAATCTTGTGTTAATCTTTCGGTAAACAAGGCCTACTACATACTTTGATCATGCTGCCTCCTGCGAATAACACAATATACTAAATACTTTGATCGTGGTACCTCTTTCGGAAAACATGATCTATAAAAGTTGTATTATGATATATAAAGTACTAGAGTAGAGGCATAATGATACGATTCACAATAAATTGAAGTGTTACCAAAGCAAAGATAAACAGGAGGAAAATTTATACCTATTTAAATCGTATAATTTTCGACAAACACTGTATTTTTTCTCATTTTTAATTTGAAAACGCCAAAATCAAAATTCAAATTTAATTTATAAACTAAAAATATTAACGAAAAGCCGGTTTTAAATCATTCAAAACCGAATATTATTTTGTTGCAAACAATGCTACCCATGTTCCCGTGTTTCCGATTATTCGGATTCTGATTTTCAATCCCTAACTGTGCTATTAGCTTTGGCAAGGGATGATTTTAGAAAATATATTTATAATGAACATAAGGAAAACTGACTCAAGTAAATTCTATTAAATTTAAATAAATTTAAATTTTTTAATTAATTTATCAACTTTATAAATTTGATTGGTTTTGTAAGAAATATAAGAAATATTACTGCGTACATTCTGGCGATAATAAACTACATGTTTCATATTTAAAACATAATAAATTGTGAAAACTTCTTCTAATGAATTGAAATTTATTTGGGAATTTATTAACTGTTTCTCCACGTAAAGTACTTTTTATACCTACGACTTTACGTCAACTCAGTCCGATCGCCTTTCGTTAAATTTCTTTCTTTCCACAAATATGAAGCTTTCTCTCATTCATAACGAGAGCGTCGACTTCATGTGTCGTAATTGTCAAATATTTTGTTAGTTTTTATTTTTATTAAATATTCTAGTATAACAATTTTTATGTCAAATTCATTGTGATTGTTAGGTTATGTCGATAAATAATTTTGCATTATACGACTTTAAATTTATGTAGTCACGTGTGGAACATATTGCGTCCGCCTATAGATAACTGCATTGCAATGTTTTTTTAATTTCTTGATAATTATCAATTAAAAATAATTTAAGGATGTCAAAGTAAAAAATAAAAATTAAGCTCAAGCTGTAGCGTGTCGTATGTAAATTCCTTATATGTGATGTATAATATGGTCATCGTCTTCTGTTATGGCTGTTATGGTTGTTTATCATATTTGCCAATCAAGTTGTATAATTTGAAATGAATCAATTTAGGCTACTATTCGATTTTCGATAAAAGCTGTGTGGACATAGGAACCTAATTTCTTCACATACTCGTTTGAATTTAGTTACTAGGAAATGTAGATTGGTGAAACTCTTGTGAAGTTGCAAGAGGTTCATCATGCCAACTGATAATCCTGGAACTGTAAGGCTTTCCGTGTAGGAGAGTGGTCGATTCGAGAATATTTTTTTCCGGGCATTAAAGGGAGGCTGGTTGGTCTATGACTGGACACATTAAGGGAAAGGTTCAGTTGATAGAGGCGAGTACATGCATTTGGTATTTGGTAAATGGTACTTTTTGGAGCTGTTGTGCTAGGTTGTCATGGTCAGAAGCCTTTTATGGACGAGGTTTTGGAGAATATATCTTTGATCTGATGAATGTATGTCATCGCTGGTGGGATTCAGTTAGAGAGGATTTTATTTAATTAATGCATTTTGGATGAGGTTGTTTCGCGGGAGACTAAATGTTGTCAGCATTTGAATGCAATCTTTCAAATTGAATAGTGGCATTTTTTCATCAGTTTTTGGGTTTCTGAGCAGTTTTCAACAAGATGTGGTTAAGTTTTGTACCTTTAAGTATTTTGTCTCATGTTGATGTTTTTGAATTATTATATTATTATATTATTATATTATTATATTATTATATTATTATATTATTATATTATTATATTATTATATTATTATATTATTATATTATTATATTATTATATTATTATATTATTATATTATTATATTATTATATTATTATATTATTATATTATTATATTATTATATTATTATATTATTATATTATTATATTATTATATTATTATATTATTATATTATTATATTATTATATTATTATATTATTATATTATTATATTATTATATTATTATATTATTATATTATTATATTATTATATTATTATATTATTATATTATTATATTATTATATTATTATATTATTATATTATTATATTATTATATTATTATATTATTATATTATTATATTATTATATTATTATATTATTATATTATTATATTATTATATTATTATATTATTATATTATTATATTATTATATTATTATATTATTATATTATTATATTATTATATTATTATATTATTATATTATTATATTATTATATTATTATATTATTATATTATTATATTATTATATTATTATATTATTATATTATTATATTATTATATTATTATATTATTATATTATTATATTATTATATTATTATATTATTATATTATTATATTATTATATTATTATATTATTATATTATTATATTATTATATTATTATATTATTATATTATTATATTATTATATTATTATATTATTATATTATTATATTATTATATTATTATATTATTATATTATTATATTATTATATTATTATATTATTATATTATTATATTATTATATTATTATATTATTATATTATTATATTATTATATTATTATATTATTATATTATTATATTATTATATTATTATATTATTATATTATTATATTATTATATTATTATATTATTATATTATTATATTATTATATTATTATATTATTATATTATTATATTATTATATTATTATATTATTATATTATTATATTATTATATTATTATATTATTATATTATTATATTATTATATTATTATATTATTATATTATTATATTATTATATTATTATATTATTATATTATTATATTATTATATTATTATATTATTATATTATTATATTATTATATTATTATATTATTATATTATTATATTATTATATTATTATATTATTATATTATTATATTATTATATTATTATATTATTATATTATTATATTATTATATTATTATATTATTATATTATTATATTATTATATTATTATATTATTATATTATTATATTATTATATTATTATATTATTATATTATTATATTATTATATTATTATATTATTATATTATTATATTATTATATTATTATATTATTATATTATTATATTATTATATTATTATATTATTATATTATTATATTATTATATTATTATATTATTATATTATTATATTATTATATTATTATATTATTATATTATTATATTATTATATTATTATATTATTATATTATTATATTATTATATTATTATATTATTATATTATTATATTATTATATTATTATATTATTATATTATTATATTATTATATTATTATATTATTATATTATTATATTATTATATTATTATATTATTATATTATTATATTATTATATTATTATATTATTATATTATTATATTATTATATTATTATATTATTATATTATTATATTATTATATTATTATATTATTATATTATTATATTATTATATTATTATATTATTATATTATTATATTATTATATTATTATATTATTATATTATTATATTATTATATTATTATATTATTATATTATTATATTATTATATTATTATATTATTATATTATTATATTATTATATTATTATATTATTATATTATTATATTATTATATTATTATATTATTATATTATTATATTATTATATTATTATATTATTATATTATTATATTATTATATTATTATATTATTATATTATTATATTATTATATTATTATATTATTATATTATTATATTATTATATTATTATATTATTATATTATTATATTATTATATTATTATATTATTATATTATTATATTATTATATTATTATATTATTATATTATTATATTATTATATTATTATATTATTATATTATTATATTATTATATTATTATATTATTATATTATTATATTATTATATTATTATATTATTATATTATTATATTATTATATTATTATATTATTATATTATTATATTATTATATTATTATATTATTATATTATTATATTATTATATTATTATATTATTATATTATTATATTATTATATTATTATATTATTATATTATTATATTATTATATTATTATATTATTATATTATTATATTATTATATTATTATATTATTATATTATTATATTATTATATTATTATATTATTATATTATTATATTATTATATTATTATATTATTATATTATTATATTATTATATTATTATATTATTATATTATTATATTATTATATTATTATATTATTATATTATTATATTATTATATTATTATATTATTATATTATTATATTATTATATTATTATATTATTATATTATTATATTATTATATTATTATATTATTATATTATTATATTATTATATTATTATATTATTATATTATTATATTATTATATTATTATATTATTATATTATTATATTATTATATTATTATATTATTATATTATTATATTATTATATTATTATATTATTATATTATTATATTATTATATTATTATATTATTATATTATTATATTATTATATTATTATATTATTATATTATTATATTATTATATTATTATATTATTATATTATTATATTATTATATTATTATATTATTATATTATTATATTATTATATTATTATATTATTATATTATTATATTATTATATTATTATATTATTATATTATTATATTATTATATTATTATATTATTATATTATTATATTATTATATTATTATATTATTATATTATTATATTATTATATTATTATATTATTATATTATTATATTATTATATTATTATATTATTATATTATTATATTATTATATTATTATATTATTATATTATTATATTATTATATTATTATATTATTATATTATTATATTATTATATTATTATATTATTATATTATTATATTATTATATTATTATATTATTATATTATTATATTATTATATTATTATATTATTATATTATTATATTATTATATTATTATATTATTATATTATTATATTATTATATTATTATATTATTATATTATTATATTATTATATTATTATATTATTATATTATTATATTATTATATTATTATATTATTATATTATTATATTATTATATTATTATATTATTATATTATTATATTATTATATTATTATATTATTATATTATTATATTATTATATTATTATATTATTATATTATTATATTATTATATTATTATATTATTATATTATTATATTATTATATTATTATATTATTATATTATTATATTATTATATTATTATATTATTATATTATTATATTATTATATTATTATATTATTATATTATTATATTATTATATTATTATATTATTATATTATTATATTATTATATTATTATATTATTATATTATTATATTATTATATTATTATATTATTATATTATTATATTATTATATTATTATATTATTATATTATTATATTATTATATTATTATATTATTATATTATTATATTATTATATTATTATATTATTATATTATTATATTATTATATTATTATATTATTATATTATTATATTATTATATTATTATATTATTATATTATTATATTATTATATTATTATATTATTATATTATTATATTATTATATTATTATATTATTATATTATTATATTATTATATTATTATATTATTATATTATTATATTATTATATTATTATATTATTATATTATTATATTATTATATTATTATATTATTATATTATTATATTATTATATTATTATATTATTATATTATTATATTATTATATTATTATATTATTATATTATTATATTATTATATTATTATATTATTATATTATTATATTATTATATTATTATATTATTATATTATTATATTATTATATTATTATATTATTATATTATTATATTATTATATTATTATATTATTATATTATTATATTATTATATTATTATATTATTATATTATTATATTATTATATTATTATATTATTATATTATTATATTATTATATTATTATATTATTATATTATTATATTATTATATTATTATATTATTATATTATTATATTATTATATTATTATATTATTATATTATTATATTATTATATTATTATATTATTATATTATTATATTATTATATTATTATATTATTATATTATTATATTATTATATTATTATATTATTATATTATTATATTATTATATTATTATATTATTATATTATTATATTATTATATTATTATATTATTATATTATTATATTATTATATTATTATATTATTATATTATTATATTATTATATTATTATATTATTATATTATTATATTATTATATTATTATATTATTATATTATTATATTATTATATTATTATATTATTATATTATTATATTATTATATTATTATATTATTATATTATTATATTATTATATTATTATATTATTATATTATTATATTATTATATTATTATATTATTATATTATTATATTATTATATTATTATATTATTATATTATTATATTATTATATTATTATATTATTATATTATTATATTATTATATTATTATATTATTATATTATTATATTATTATATTATTATATTATTATATTATTATATTATTATATTATTATATTATTATATTATTATATTATTATATTATTATATTATTATATTATTATATTATTATATTATTATATTATTATATTATTATATTATTATATTATTATATTATTATATTATTATATTATTATATTATTATATTATTATATTATTATATTATTATATTATTATATTATTATATTATTATATTATTATATTATTATATTATTATATTATTATATTATTATATTATTATATTATTATATTATTATATTATTATATTATTATATTATTATATTATTATATTATTATATTATTATATTATTATATTATTATATTATTATATTATTATATTATTATATTATTATATTATTATATTATTATATTATTATATTATTATATTATTATATTATTATATTATTATATTATTATATTATTATATTATTATATTATTATATTATTATATTATTATATTATTATATTATTATATTATTATATTATTATATTATTATATTATTATATTATTATATTATTATATTATTATATTATTATATTATTATATTATTATATTATTATATTATTATATTATTATATTATTATATTATTATATTATTATATTATTATATTATTATATTATTATATTATTATATTATTATATTATTATATTATTATATTATTATATTATTATATTATTATATTATTATATTATTATATTATTATATTATTATATTATTATATTATTATATTATTATATTATTATATTATTATATTATTATATTATTATATTATTATATTATTATATTATTATATTATTATATTATTATATTATTATATTATTATATTATTATATTATTATATTATTATATTATTATATTATTATATTATTATATTATTATATTATTATATTATTATATTATTATATTATTATATTATTATATTATTATATTATTATATTATTATATTATTATATTATTATATTATTATATTATTATATTATTATATTATTATATTATTATATTATTATATTATTATATTATTATATTATTATATTATTATATTATTATATTATTATATTATTATATTATTATATTATTATATTATTATATTATTATATTATTATATTATTATATTATTATATTATTATATTATTATATTATTATATTATTATATTATTATATTATTATATTATTATATTATTATATTATTATATTATTATATTATTATATTATTATATTATTATATTATTATATTATTATATTATTATATTATTATATTATTATATTATTATATTATTATATTATTATATTATTATATTATTATATTATTATATTATTATATTATTATATTATTATATTATTATATTATTATATTATTATATTATTATATTATTATATTATTATATTATTATATTATTATATTATTATATTATTATATTATTATATTATTATATTATTATATTATTATATTATTATATTATTATATTATTATATTATTATATTATTATATTATTATATTATTATATTATTATATTATTATATTATTATATTATTATATTATTATATTATTATATTATTATATTATTATATTATTATATTATTATATTATTATATTATTATATTATTATATTATTATATTATTATATTATTATATTATTATATTATTATATTATTATATTATTATATTATTATATTATTATATTATTATATTATTATATTATTATATTATTATATTATTATATTATTATATTATTATATTATTATATTATTATATTATTATATTATTATATTATTATATTATTATATTATTATATTATTATATTATTATATTATTATATTATTATATTATTATATTATTATATTATTATATTATTATATTATTATATTATTATATTATTATATTATTATATTATTATATTATTATATTATTATATTATTATATTATTATATTATTATATTATTATATTATTATATTATTATATTATTATATTATTATATTATTATATTATTATATTATTATATTATTATATTATTATATTATTATATTATTATATTATTATATTATTATATTATTATATTATTATATTATTATATTATTATATTATTATATTATTATATTATTATATTATTATATTATTATATTATTATATTATTATATTATTATATTATTATATTATTATATTATTATATTATTATATTATTATATTATTATATTATTATATTATTATATTATTATATTATTATATTATTATATTATTATATTATTATATTATTATATTATTATATTATTATATTATTATATTATTATATTATTATATTATTATATTATTATATTATTATATTATTATATTATTATATTATTATATTATTATATTATTATATTATTATATTATTATATTATTATATTATTATATTATTATATTATTATATTATTATATTATTATATTATTATATTATTATATTATTATATTATTATATTATTATATTATTATATTATTATATTATTATATTATTATATTATTATATTATTATATTATTATATTATTATATTATTATATTATTATATTATTATATTATTATATTATTATATTATTATATTATTATATTATTATATTATTATATTATTATATTATTATATTATTATATTATTATATTATTATATTATTATATTATTATATTATTATATTATTATATTATTATATTATTATATTATTATATTATTATATTATTATATTATTATATTATTATATTATTATATTATTATATTATTATATTATTATATTATTATATTATTATATTATTATATTATTATATTATTATATTATTATATTATTATATTATTATATTATTATATTATTATATTATTATATTATTATATTATTATATTATTATATTATTATATTATTATATTATTATATTATTATATTATTATATTATTATATTATTATATTATTATATTATTATATTATTATATTATTATATTATTATATTATTATATTATTATATTATTATATTATTATATTATTATATTATTATATTATTATATTATTATATTATTATATTATTATATTATTATATTATTATATTATTATATTATTATATTATTATATTATTATATTATTATATTATTATATTATTATATTATTATATTATTATATTATTATATTATTATATTATTATATTATTATATTATTATATTATTATATTATTATATTATTATATTATTATATTATTATATTATTATATTATTATATTATTATATTATTATATTATTATATTATTATATTATTATATTATTATATTATTATATTATTATATTATTATATTATTATATTATTATATTATTATATTATTATATTATTATATTATTATATTATTATATTATTATATTATTATATTATTATATTATTATATTATTATATTATTATATTATTATATTATTATATTATTATATTATTATATTATTATATTATTATATTATTATATTATTATATTATTATATTATTATATTATTATATTATTATATTATTATATTATTATATTATTATATTATTATATTATTATATTATTATATTATTATATTATTATATTATTATATTATTATATTATTATATTATTATATTATTATATTATTATATTATTATATTATTATATTATTATATTATTATATTATTATATTATTATATTATTATATTATTATATTATTATATTATTATATTATTATATTATTATATTATTATATTATTATATTATTATATTATTATATTATTATATTATTATATTATTATATTATTATATTATTATATTATTATATTATTATATTATTATATTATTATATTATTATATTATTATATTATTATATTATTATATTATTATATTATTATATTATTATATTATTATATTATTATATTATTATATTATTATATTATTATATTATTATATTATTATATTATTATATTATTATATTATTATATTATTATATTATTATATTATTATATTATTATATTATTATATTATTATATTATTATATTATTATATTATTATATTATTATATTATTATATTATTATATTATTATATTATTATATTATTATATTATTATATTATTATATTATTATATTATTATATTATTATATTATTATATTATTATATTATTATATTATTATATTATTATATTATTATATTATTATATTATTATATTATTATATTATTATATTATTATATTATTATATTATTATATTATTATATTATTATATTATTATATTATTATATTATTATATTATTATATTATTATATTATTATATTATTATATTATTATATTATTATATTATTATATTATTATATTATTATATTATTATATTATTATATTATTATATTATTATATTATTATATTATTATATTATTATATTATTATATTATTATATTATTATATTATTATATTATTATATTATTATATTATTATATTATTATATTATTATATTATTATATTATTATATTATTATATTATTATATTATTATATTATTATATTATTATATTATTATATTATTATATTATTATATTATTATATTATTATATTATTATATTATTATATTATTATATTATTATATTATTATATTATTATATTATTATATTATTATATTATTATATTATTATATTATTATATTATTATATTATTATATTATTATATTATTATATTATTATATTATTATATTATTATATTATTATATTATTATATTATTATATTATTATATTATTATATTATTATATTATTATATTATTATATTATTATATTATTATATTATTATATTATTTTAATAATATAATGGTCTCGTAAATATTTGAACTAATATTTTGTTTTTGACTGATTGATTTTGAGAATCGTACAAATGGATATAGTAGTTGTTGAACACAGTTATTTTTCAGTTTAACAACAGACAAAGCGGGTTATGCAAAATAACGCACTAAAGTAGAAAGTTGCAAATGAAATAGTTACTTCACTATAATTATTTCAGTTATACATACTTCAGATAAATCAGTCCCATCGAACACGCCTATTTACTGTTATTATTATTTAATATATATGCGGTAACGAGTGATGTAAATAAAAAATACAATAAATGTTGTCAGTAAATGCTGTGCTTTTTTACCAGTTGGCTTAACGCAGTCTTTAAACATCACAAAAAAACAATCAGAAAGCATACAACATTGGGTTGTTATATTTAAATATTTCCGTGTATATTCGTATTTTCAATTGCTAATTTAAATTTTTCTTTACGCTAAGACACAATGCATTCGATTTATACGGTATCGTATTATTGTAGCATTTTCAAACACAGATAATAAAAATATACCAGATTGATATTCCATAAAATTGACTTAGTTATGATGTATGTATGTAGTACATATTTTGTTATAAGAAAAAAAAGAAAATCAGTCAAATTTTCTATTCTTATCCGTTGAACAAAACAAAACCAAAATGAAAATTTTCTTATTCAATAACTCAGGTACACAGGTACATACATATGGTTATATTTTCTTGCGAAGAACTAAAAAAAATTGATGGAGTGAAGCTATATGAAGGGAGACTAAATTTTTAAACATTTCACTGAGTATTTGCTCAACTGAAGATTATTCTATTTAATTTTTTTTTTTATTTGTTTATTTTTATCATTATTTTTATTTCAAATTGAGATGTTAAAGCAGATGTTGATTAAATTGATGATGATGATAAAAATGAAAATGGATACTATTTTATCTTTATACCAGGTTTTTCACTGATTTATCATTTATTTGTTAAAGTTTTGTTGTATTGTTGTTTATGTGCTAGATAAGCTTTTGGATATTATATAAATGAACCGAACAAAATGGTTTGATTACGATAAACCTACATACACGAAAAAGGTTTGATACTTGGGATTCTATATTATAAAAAATTTATTTGTTGATTGTACTACTTCATGTGCCATTTAATAAAAAAAATATTAAATTATATTAGCTATTTAATAAAAAATTTGAAGAATTTTCATTTTGATTGTTTATTGATGAATGGTAAACGCGTTGCTCAATTATACAAGGTTAAAAATGTGAATTTCAACAGCTTAGTAACACAAGAGTTTTGCGAAGGTTTTAATGTTACTATCTTTTCCAAATAGATAATAAAAACGGTTTACATGCGGAAATTTTTCACTACCACTACAAATTAACGAAAAACTGTCTGCTTCCAAAGTTAATGACAAACGACTTTCTGTAAATTTTCGAATTTTTCACTGTTGTCAAATCTTTTCAAAAGAACCGATTACTTTAAAGGTATTTTCTATAAAAAGAAAACAATTATTATACAAATCATCGCCGGCCCATCCCATTTCAACCACCTGGTTTTATCAGTTTCGATCCCAAGCTTGCTCTTGGTATTGTTCTAGAACACCAAAAAAAGCAAGTCAATATCTAAATTGGACATTCTTCCTAATATGATGTTACAAGATATTTTATAATATTTAGAAAGAATTATTGTCACCAAAAAATTTAATCAGTGGCTGACCTTCTTAAATAAAATCTTCATTGGTTGATTCCTTGGTAAGACTAAAATGTGAGCGACCTTCAGATTAAAAATACAGTTTAACAAAGTATCTCTGCTGAATAACTGTAAACCTCGGAATTAAAGCAATCAACTTTAAGATAATGGTGCTTTTTTGGTCTTGACATAGCCAACTTTCTTGTAAATAGGATGGGTCTTCTTTGCACAATCGCAGCATAGAAATTTCCTAGTTCCGAAAGTATGGTGGCACCGGACTGATTCCTTTAAAAAAACGTGTGCTGCACTCATTGCTGAGTTGTTATTCTCTTAAGACTTAAATCTTCTACTAATTGCGCTTTTTCCGTCTACAAATTTAACTGGCGGTTCTCCTAGTGGTGAAACGTATTTATGCGTATTTCTAAATGATATTTGCTATTGTACGACAGCAATAAGACACTCCTTATTAAACCAGTAATTTTTGAGTGTATTTTTTATCATTCCTATAGTCATCTGGGCAGCACCTCCCATAGAGCGTTCACAACATCTAAACGGTAATGGTTTCTAAAATGATATTGCTAACTAAATTTTTATATTGTATTTCTCATCTCCGTTTATATCAGAGCCTCACAGTTTAGACGTTACGTTCATGTTGGGAATACAGATCTACATTTTCTATGTTTTTTGCCAGCTCTACCATGAATAAGTTAGACGATAACCCTAAAACACTTTGGTCAGAACAAGTCGAAGATATAGATTTTTAAAATGTTTATCTCGGTAAATTGACGCAATGGAATATCTGAATACATCATCAAAATTGCAAGTATTAGACCAGCTATTATAAAGCACACTTTTTGTTCAGCAAACCTACATCATCTGAATCACATTTGGCTACTAAGAAACATCAATTCGAATGTGCAATGTGCAAGGATAAAAGCTAAATCTCTCTAAATGTAACGATTTCCATGTAGGACGCAGAAATTTGGCCAAACGGACTAATCGATGTCACAATTGCCTAATTAGCCTCAAACTACCTTTATTCAGATGTCTATCTTGACGACGGTGCATTATTCCTCACAACACCAAGACACGCAAGCCGGAAAACACACACAACCACAAAAAATATTGTCTATATAGCCACCATGACAACTCTTCACTGGCAAAAAGTGTTAATGACTTTAATACTTCCTACCGCTTTAGTAAAAGTAGTGGCTTACTCAGAAGAACTATAATTGTTTGTCATGTATTTTTGGATTCCGGATCATAAGCAAGTTTCATTAGGGAGTCTTGTGCATAACGTTTGCGTATATAAAGAAGCACAATACTCGAATATGTGGGCGGATTGGAACAGTTTGGTTCCTTAACGACCAAAAAGTTAGTAACTATAACTATTAAGCCAAATAGCAGTCTCGAATTCGAAATAGATGCACTCGTAATGCCAAAAATTACCAGCCAACTACCACGACAAAACTTTGACTTCACAAAATTACACTAAAAGGTTGCAGATCTTTGCAGATCCGAACTTTTACAAGACCAGTGATGTTGATATTTTGGTGGAAGCGGATCACATTTTCAATATTCTTAGAGACAGACAAATTAAAATTACTCCAAATGTTCGTATATTGCAAAACACAATTTTTGGTTGGGTAGCCTCAGGTCACTATTAGCCATTACCCTACTACCATACTATTTGTTACTCCTGAAAAAAATTAAAATTGTCCATATCGATCAAAAGCTTAAGGTGATTCTGGGAGCTCGATCCGAAAAACGAGCAGAAAATTATTATGTCTCCGGAAAAAGCATTTTTCAAGGATCACTCAATTTGTTGTAAAACTGATAATTAAAAAATCACCTGCTAGCTTAGGACAATCTCTATATACCTTCTACCAATCAACGATTTAGAGGAATAAAACTCCGTTTAAAGCGAGACTCAAATTATGTTACATTATATATTTTTTTTAGAATATCAACAATTGCACCTCATGATAGAAATTCCACAGGTAGCCGTGAATTACATACCTTACTATTGTGTATTTAAGGCATTTAGTTTCCCAACAAAGCTGAGAGTGGTTTTGAAAGGCTCTGTTAAAACAGGGTCAGGAATTTCCTTAAATGACTATCGGGACCGACCGTGCAATCGCCCTTGTTTGCGATAATATTGCGATTCCGCGAACAAAAGTTGTTTTTTCTACAGATGTCCGAAAGGTGTATCGGCAAATTGTCGAATCTTCGCAGAAGAAACACAATTTCCGAAAATAATATAGAAAGATGATGCATCGAAGCTAAAAGAGTGACGGTGTTTTTAGAAAAAACACCGTCACTTATGGCTTAGCCTAATGAACTTTTCTGGCTACTCGGATAATAAAACAGACAGTAGAAGATAATAAATCTCTCCCATCTATAGCTACCCAAGAAATCTCTAGGAAAATTTTCGTGAATGATTTCATAACTGGAACTGACACAGAAGATCAATTACTGCAGAAACAAGAAGAAATCGTGTCTCTATAAGGCCATTACGGGTTCCAAGTGGAAGCCCAAATGCAGTAAAATTCTGGATAAAGGTCCAAGTAAAACTCAAAACACTCACCTTTCAAGATCAAGGTTCAAACCCACCAATTCTGCGAAAGAGTTGGGTGTAATATTCACTTCGATACTGCCTGATAATATGACATTCACTAAGCGAACCGTCTTATCTGATGCCATTCGTACTTTTGGCTTCTATAGTCATTATGACAAAAATATTTATGCAACCGAACTAAGATCCCATAACCATCCCATCACCATAACATCCCATCACCAACCGAACTAGAATCCCTTAATCTTTGGAGTAGTTTGTCGTTTAACAAACTACAACGAGTTTTATGCTTGTTGCAGAAGATTCCGGATGTAGTTTTTAGTTTTTATGTTTGCCTTTTTTATGAGTTTCCTCATTTCCATTGATATTTCACCCGAATTATCGCTCCCAGTAAGTTTATGTTCGATGTTGACTGGTGGTAGTTGGTGTGACTTGTTTTTTATTTTCAGGGAAACTGAAAATTGTATAGATGCATGAGAGTATGTTGTAGTTATGGTTGGAGCTCTATTTAGACGTTGTCGCATCTCAGTAAGGAGCGCACTTAGTTGTTGTTGTTATTTTTCTTCGTTCAATGTATAGTAACTATGTGAAGGCTCTAATTTAAAGGATCAAAAATTTTTATCTCTTTGTAAAAGTAATTTTTTCTTGATACAGACTAGCACACTCATGTTGGGACCATGATCTTTAAACATTCACATTTATATCGTCTTGACGTTTCCTTAGTTTAATTCCAGGCCCTGATATGACATGAACTAAGTTGGTTTTAATTCAATGACTCTTCCACTATCTGTACATAGTCATTAAATCGTCTAATATAATTATGTGCTTGTCTCATTCACAAAGTTTTAAAAATGACCGTCAATTTAGCCGTAGTCGATTTTGTAATATAAACGAGATATTTTGGTATCATCGACGTTTTGTATATCACCGATGGTTATGCTTATTCTAAGACAAGTGAATTCCAAGATCCCAAACATAAAAAAAACAACCCATAGCTGTTGTAGCGGCCGAGAACTGTGTTGGATCATCTTGCCATACTATATAGACAATCACAGCCATATTACTGCAGCGAACAGTTCAAACATTAAAACGCACGGCATGAAATATTTAAAATGAAGTCTGGGACTTAAAAAGAAATTGCAGAAATTCGGTTTGACAAATCTCAAAGTTTATACAATTCTCGCAAGGACCGGTGAACCCTCGGTACATTTGTGTAGCGTTGCCAACTATAAAAATTCTAAGTTTTACTCCAGAAGTGTCTATTATTATCACAAAACCCGAGGAATGCCTACCTAGTACAATACGACGATGGGGAGCTCTTCAGAACTCCAATAAAAATCTCAGTTTTGGTGCTCCACAATTTATTTATGCAATAGACTTTAATGTTTTTATTATGAGTGTCGGGCAAAAATCGCCTTAGGGGTAGACGTACAGCCATTGGGTTATTTTTCAAAAAAATTAACCATCACCGAACAAAAATATTCGACGGATACTCACCTAAAGATGCCATCATTATGGAGTCAGTCGAGGTTGGAATGGAGAATAAGCTGCGTATAGAACAAACCATAGCCATTCGTATCAGAAAAATTGAGATAGAAGATTTTCGAGGATCTTAATATACGATTTCTCATCCTGGAATTTGAACTATCCGTCAGCTAATCGCTTCATGATGGTTTCGACCAGGGGTTAATAAAAATCTAAATCCGCTTGGATGAAAGAATGTCCCTAAAGTCGATGATCAAAAGCTCAGCGACACTATGTAAGTCAGTGCAAATGCTACGTCGAGCCGTGAATATTTTCCGGGCACCCAAAACCAACTCGCTGGTTTGATCACCGACCAACTCCAAGTTGAAAGCTTTCCTGATCAAAAATATGAATAAGCATATGTATATACGTTATATGATTGTTGCCCTCTTCCGTTTGTTAAATGAATTAAAATGGAGACCGCGTAATCCACGCTAGTTTTTAAAAAAGGGGTAGATTAGTATTACTCATGAATTTGGTAGCGTGCCCATCAACTGTTGTTGGCCTTACGCCTTAAATTTGCTACATTTTCAAATGATTTCTTTAGCTTTATATTTTGCCAATTAGATTCTAATACTCATCCATTGTGAGAGTCGGCAGAAGAAATGGACCCACATGTCTATTGTTAAAATGTTTGTCACGGGGGCTTAGTAGAGCGATTCTGGTTTTTGGATGAACAATTCTAGGGTATTTTGTTGGATATGGAGCTAAACTGTGTTGCCTCCCTCCAACGCATAGTAGACCAGGATCTTTCAAAAACGGGATTAATGATCTGGGACTGCTAGTCGTGCTAACCTAATCTTTTTAACTTAAGTTTTTGAAAACTTGTGTGGATTATTCTGGGCAATTGCTACTAATTCTACCAAAAGATGAGGTCAAAAAACATAAAAAGCATATATATGTTTAATCATTTATTTAAGTGCCACGACTTAATAAGTGGTGCCTTCATAAAAAGGTTTAAGAAGGTTTTACCTTAAAAAGGTTTAGGGCACGTTGAGGTATGTGCCAAGAACTCCCCAGTGATAACGGAATACATTTTATGCTTGCCGACGCTAAATTCGGAGGCAAATTTGCCAAAGTAATAAAACAATCAAATAATCTTTCCGACTTCTTTTCCAGAGAACGCTTAACCTTGCATTTTATTACGTCATTTCATTTGAGAGTTTTAGGCAATCATATCTTGATGTTAGAAAAGACTTAAACTCCAAACCAATGTGCTGCATAAACGAGACAGATATTGATCCTTTAAACGCCATCACATTTTATATTTGACCATTCCGCGACAAACATTCCTAAAACTTACATAACCCACCTCATTTATATCGCACATTTAAATTCGGTTCAGAATGAAAATGTCATTTGAACCCGCTACCTAATGAAACGAAAGCTGCCACTAACAACAAAGTAGAAAGACAAAAGTACAAAAATATTAATTCTACCGTGCTCTGGTATGGATTCTATCAGATTAGCAAAATTTTTGTAAAATTTCCATTTATCCTAGGCTTTGTTAACATCAGTATGAACGCTGCCTGATTTTCTTAGCAATTTTATATTGTACGTGTTTATCTTAAACAACATCCATTAAAGTGGGAGGTTACTTTAGTTAATTTTGGCAGTATTCATTTAAATTTTCTTTGTATTTTAAACATTACAATTTTTAAGTTTGCCGGAATGACAGCCCAGCATTTCAACCTTTATTTAGTTGCTTCCGACGCTTCTCAAGCAAAGGATACCGTGGTGGAATTCAAAAGATGAAATGCTCGTTATATTTAAGCCATTTACTAGATTGCATGTTTTATTTTGTCTAGATTGTATACACTTAAAGGTACCAACTTTGCAACATAAACCTGTACAATATTACAACACTTTTGAGTCTGAGAAGATATTATGTATTAAGCAAATTAAATAAGTGGTAAAAGGTTTTGTATAAGCTTTATATTTCTAATAATCAATTAAGTTTTTCCAACCCAAATTTTACTGGGTCGGACTTTGTGATAAATCGGTAGAATGTTTGGTTTTAATTTGATATTTGATCAGTGAGCTTATTACATGTTGATAATGGCAATAATTTTCAGATTGAAACCTTCCAACTAAAATTTAGAGACTAATTTTATTGGAAATCCATTTATTTTAACGTATATTTAGAAATGTTTTTAATGTACTATGGCAATATTTGCTATAGATTACATATAATGTTGGGGGGTAAATTTCTAAGAAAAATACAAAAAAAGCATAGTAATTTTTTCAAATATATAGCTGAAAATGGATTATATATTTAATCTTAGTACAAGAAGATGGTTGCTCTCCTTTTATTTTTTCAATATATTGATTACTGTTCAAGACTAATTTAAATCAAACTTGCTTAACATAAAATGTTTTTTTGTTACAATTGAAAGTGACAGATATACTTTTGTTTTTATATGTGTATTTGTATTTTAGTTGGAAGTTAATGCGCCA
The DNA here is from genome assembly GCA_963556175.1 of Tipula confusa. NCBI lineage: Eukaryota > Metazoa > Arthropoda > Insecta > Diptera > Tipulidae > Tipula > Tipula confusa. The sequence continues at coordinate 169,020,009 of OY744475.1, read as the reverse complement.
TTTACATTCATCGAAATCTACATCTGCAAAAAAACATGAGAAACAACATTGTAAAATTGTTCAAGTACAAAAAGGAAGTCACGACTTTTGTAAAAAAAAATCGACATCTGTAAGCCGAGAAACAAACCGAAAAATGAGTATGTCGATATCAAATTTTATAGTTATCGTCTTTTTTTAATAAACAAACGACGATACACTTTAAAATTGGCTGAATATAAAATATTATGATGGCTAGAGAGCACTGAAAAAAATGTATAGAATCCTATTGAGTTTATGAAAAAAAAGTTTATTTTTTGTGAAAGTGAAATGGAGGAACAAATTGCTGGCTAGAATATACATATAGCCATAAATATGTGCCATGTAAGCAAACCTAAAAGATGCGCCAATTTTTTAAATATTTGCAAAATATTATTTAAAAACAAACGAGGTTATATTTTTGATTAGAAATGCCAAAATGAATATGATTACTAATAACAAAAAATAATTATAAAAATTTGCCAAATTTTTAGGTTGGGAAAAAATATAGCCCTGTATAATATGCAAGTCGTTAGGTTTAATACCACAAATCAACATATCAGTGTGTAATAATGTTTCTCTGGTATATGCTTTTGAACTATTTTTAATTGTTTGTGCACGTTGCTGGCTGTCATACTATTGGGTTACATAAAATAATAAATTACAGTTTAAAAATAAATGACGTTAATGGATAAAATACCAACATAAAACTAGCTTAAACTAAAAGTATGTATTAAAATAAAACAACCATTTGTCATATTTATGGCAACCGAACAACAATACCATTACCAAAATGAACAAAATGCCCAACACTCAACTTAATTACAAAGTTACACACATCGTTATAACCAAATTTACATTTTTTCACCATTTTATGTTATTTATTCGATAAAAACATATTATAATGTCCCTATATGTATAAACAGAAGCGAATTTCGAGTTAAAAATACAAAAAAAAATATTTCTATTTTCAACATATATATTATCATATTATCACACATTAAAATCGAATATGAATCAACAAAAATATTTGATTAAAATTCTTTAGACGACTCGACTATTCGGTTTTATTCATATATCCCACAAATTCGAAATATTTTTCCCAAATTCACCACGTAGGTAGCATAATATTTTCGAATCTATCCAGAATACGATATACTATGAACACAAATTAAATAATGATTATTGGTGTATGCTGCTGGTATATCCTAACGAATTTGGAGTGGGGTTTTTTTTCAGATTTTTCATCGATAAACATACGAGTGTGAAATAAAAATAAATTAAATGGTAGAACCCAAACAAAAATAAAAATAATCTGTTACCAAAGAATAAAACCTTTATTAAGCTACCAAATTTGTGGCAGCATAGACAATAGACGAATATCAGTATTGAAACTTTTTTGCCACTATCGCCACCATTGTTTTAATCTATAACTGCATGTCAACACTATCAATCTACCGCTTATAGTTGAAAATAGCATTTGTCTGACAAATCATTTTTGGTTTATAATTCTGTGGTCTAATTATCACCATACGGCCGTATTGGAATTGGTCGTAAGAGGACACTATAGTTAAACCATTCGTATTTTCAGGACTGTCAGTCACGTCATTTTGTTCCAATTTTTAGACGAATTGGCTTCAAAAGAAACAAACGATATCTATTATTTTCACTGTTTTCTGATTCAATTGATGCATTTATTAATACATCAAATTCAACCCATGCAATTTATACCAGTTTTTAAAGCAGTTCAGTTTTACTAAACTAAATTAACGTCATTCCTAGTGATTTTTAAACTAAACGATCACAACTAAATAATAATCATTTATGTTTTGGCTAGTCATTAATAGATGGCACCAATATAATTTATTGAAGCGCTGAGTGATTCATTTCGTACCAGAATTGAAACTATTTTTTTTATATTAAATTTGATATCTATGCTGTGTGTCTCTTGAAACTAAACTTTATGATATATTGTTAGTTCAAGCTACATGCCAACAGATGTCACTAGAACAAAAGTCTTTCTATGACCTTACATTCGACTGAACTTTTGTAAAATAAAATTTTAAAAATTTAAAAAAAAATTACATACATGTTTACTTGAATAAATTTGGTAGTTTGTTCTTGTGCTCCAATTTACTCATAATATAATATACATATATATTGTTACGCTTTTGCCTATTACCGGTTCGTATCACTGGATTGTGAATAACTTTCACTGATTATTAATGTCCACAAACAAGTATACAACACTTTACAAACAAATGAACACTACACAACTGTTTCCACTTCAAATATTGTTTTATTCTCATACACAATAATTTCCACAAGAAATTTTACAATTATTCTTTATTTCAATCACTATAAATAACTCTTTATTTTAACAACAATAATTCACTTTAAATTCACTAGATTAACCGCTTACCACTGGTGGGGGCTATTCGCTAATCTTTACTTGTTTGCGTTTCAAGTGCAACTATTTCTCGCTCACATCGTTTCGCTTATATATAAAAAGTGCATGCACCTCGAACTTTCTACTTCTATAGAAATGTCACTACTATATTTGAATTGCTCAATTTTTAATACTATTAGTACTATTGATATTTAACAGATGTCTCTAGGTTTAACCCTAGAGAAATCGTAATATATTTGAAGTTGTGCTATCACACGCTAGGTGTACCGTAACAATATGTTATTAAAATAAACAATAATTTATATGTAATATATTATTATATACAAATCTAATTTACTAACTATAAATCTATGCTATACGTCAATTGATCTTTTTGTATACTAAACGTCAAAACAAATTACCAATCAGTCTAATTCACACTATAAAATGAAGTCTTTCAAAAGTAACTCCGTAATTTGACTTTTCAACAATCGCCTATGAGACAGTAACGAAAGCTTCGAATTTTGAAAAGTTTAGTTCGAAAAGTCTTCTGAGGCACACCGAAAGAAACCGTAAGATTAGGGCAATTTGAGTAAAAGAAGTCCTACTACAACAAAATATTAAAAATTAATCGACAGCGCCATCTATTGGAATTATTAAAACTAAAATACTCTGAAATTCAAAACGGATTTTATTTTGTAGATCATAAGAGTGGCAACTGCGTACTAGTATATTTGTAAAGAACCCTAGTCACGTCTGCGGAAGACTGCTGTTAAATAACTACAAAACCCAATTTAATAGCCGAAAAAGTAATAAATCATAGGCCATATTTCTAAAAGTTTTACTTTGTAAAACAATGAAAGGTCTACTTTAAAATATTACAGTGCATAAGCTCAACCAGATTTTAAGAATGTTATAGCAGTTAATGATAAATGGTCAGATAAAAACGGGCGTGTAGCTTGTGTTCTTTAGCTGGTAAAACTAAATATCCGAACTCATTCACTTCTAATAAAACAAACAAAGTATAAACACCAAGGCGTCATTAGACGTAGTTCTAATGCCATTCGGAACCAGGATGTAAACCTCTGTGTTAACATCAATGCAGTGATTAACACTTGGTAGGAGCATATCTCTGATTTACTGTTCAACAGTTAGTGTCAAATTCTGTATTTGAAAGATTCTGTATTTATTCGGAGCTCTTGATATTCGGAGGGAATAATTTGTGGAACTATCTTTTCGACCTCATTCAATAACTATGGAAAAGCGAAGTTAAACCTGATGAATGGAAAGTGGCCGCGATGTGCTCTAACCTTAAAACTATCGCGTCATAGCTCTCCTTTTCACAGCATACAAGTTACTGTCTTACATAATATTGAAGAGAATCACTCTCCTGGTGGAGGCAATTGTAGGTGACTTCCAAGGAGAGTTTTATTCAAATCGGTCAGTCACTGATCAAGTTTTTTCGTTGAGGATGATTCTTTCTAACATCTCTTGACGTACATCTGGTGTTCTAACAAGCCTATGATTCAATACGACGGGATAGCTTATGGTTTGCCTTACCATGTCTGAAGAGTACCGCCATTTTTCAGGCTCAGAGGTCGCTCAGAGGTCGGCGACGATGGCTTCTCAGGGTAGAGAATGACGTTTCTTCGTTCAGTTGTCTAGAACAATACGAAGAACAAGTTCGGGCTTTTAGCCGCCAGTAAAATATTGTAAAGTGCTGGCAGTCTTTAATTTTATCTTATTAAGCAATCTCCGTGTATTTACAATTACAAACAAAATCAATCCATAATTTTGGACATTCACGAAGTGTTTCGAATCGTTTAGAAAAAAACCATCAGCGAAAAAATTGATTAGTAACTGACCGGTTCGGATAACATCCTTATTGGTAGCTACCAACAAATTTCTTCACCAGAGGAGCGTGTGTTTCCAATTTAATGTAAGACAGTAATTTATATGCCGTGTAAAGGAGAGTTATATCACGACAGTCATCGCATTTCGGGTGACCTCTTTTCTACAAACTACAACAAAATAATTGCTTTGCAGTGTTTACATGACCAGTGTGAATTCCTCGTAGGATGGATCCTCTTTGTACATCTCTGTCGCATATATTGAATAGATTTTATCTTCAGCATTTGACATATATTGAACATTGAAATGAACATGTTGATTCATGATCATAGATGTGTAGTAATATAATAGTAAATAAAGTTTTTACAGTACGGACCCATTGTTCTAAAAAAACTAATACTATTTTTTATATTAAATTTGACATATAAAATAGACAAAAAAGTTGTATAAAAATAACCGAAACAGTAAAACAAAAGATTTCAAAAACAAAAGAGTAAATACCATCTTTTAGAATGCAAATAAAAAACTCTGTTGTACATTTAGTATGAAACTGCTTTTGTTTTCTTCGTCATTTGAGCTTAGCAAGCGATGAAAATATTTGAAAATTACTTTGAAAATAAGATACAGTGACTTGATTAATAAATGCTTTTAAATATGTCGAGGCTCATATTCGTCAAATTTTAATAGCCAATTAAAAGTTAGGTTTTAATTATTTGCAGTTTATTTTACGATTTTGTGTCCAAAACTATGAAAACATTGAAGAAATAGATAGGTTTTTATAAACTAGTAACATAGGAACCTAAATTCTAGCAAAGTTAAAAAAAACATTATTTCTTCTTTCAGACAGTGCCTGTTCATATTCGTGTCAATAACATCAAACTGGCTGTTATTGACTTGATTTACCGTAAGCATTCCGAATCTTTTCAAAACAAATGAGTTTATTATTTTTAGACGTCAATTTTCTTCAAATGTTTCAGACTTAAAATACAGAGCAGTTGTTTTTGAAACAATTTTCTATCTGAGTGTACATTAGCTTAACAGGCACTACTTAAGATAAAGGTTTTAAAATAAATTGAAAATACACGAATTTTTATTTTTATTTTATTTTTGAATTGATTCTGTATATCCATCATGATATCACTAACGAAATCTACACAAATGTTTAAAACTGATTTCATTTTATTGAAACTTAAGATGTGGATTTATTATAAATTGGCAGCATTTGCGTTACGATATTGTACATGGTTTAGATTGTAATTGTAACTGCCGAGTCATATTACACATGTATAAATCGTCGATTTAGGGTGATACTCGTATATGTGATTCAAGTGATTTTTTAGTGATATAAAAAAATAAATCGATTAAAAAAATAAATCGATTAGTTCTTCAAACGGTTATAAAATGTACATTATTTCATATTCAAATCTGTTACAGTAATAACCATATAATCGGTATTTTATTGGTAATGGTAGAACCAGGCACAGTAGCAAATCTTATAAAAAACTATATGGAAAACTTAAACAAAGCCTCTTTGATGTAAGTACCAAGTTGACTTTATAATGCAATAACAAATTGCTAAAAAATTTGCATTTTAACAAAATAAAGAGTGAAAATGTTAATCGTACCAAGAAAATTGAAAATGAAAGTCGTAAAAATACCTCAACATTTACCTACCTAAAGAATGGAATGTAATATAAACTGAGGTATATTATAATAATATGTGAAACTCACGTAAACGTTTATGAACATACTCGTCAACTTTTGCTATTACACAAAAAATGTGAAGCTTTTCAAAGAATGAGCAAGAATATTTCAATGGACGAAGTTAATTTTTACGATTAAAAATAAAAATGTTTAATATACACAAATTTTAAAAATTGTGTTATGGAATCTAAATAGTATGCAATCCATTTAATAGGTTCACCTTTAGTACCAACGGTAGAACAGAATCTTCATCAGTACTTGGCTAATAAAAATAATGCAATAATTAAAAATTAAAATTAAAAAAAAAATTAATTAACTGAATAATTCCAAAAATAAAATTTAATATAGTGTAAAAAAACGTAAAAAATAGTTAATTGCAATACGTCCGTGAAGCTAGCCCGAAAAATACGAAATTTTACATAGTGCAACACTAGAAGTATCATGCTATTTTTATGTTAAACTATAACGATAAATGAATTAGCTGTATTAATTAAAGTTAAAATTAATGAAACAAGGGAACAACTAAAATAAAACTATAAAATAATAATTTTAGTCAATTTTAGTGTAAGAAGTTGTGTATTCATCTGTGGTTCATTTTTTGAATCATCTATAAGAAGCGTAGGTTACTCATTTACTTAGGCTACGTAGTAGTAAGTGTATAATAATAGATGAGCTCAACAATTGTTCAGCGGCGCTTTAAATACTTTCAATTATTTTGAACAAAACAATTATATCATTTTGTTTGAACAATTTACGAATTACAAGCACTATGGCGATTAACGAGCACTAGTCATATAAGGTTAGGTTCATTGTGGTTTTGACGATATCTTGTGCGAGTTTCAAAAAACTTATATCTGAAATTTTTGGAATATAGTCGTTTGAATATTTCAATACAGGCGATTAACGAGCACTAGTCGTATAGGGTTAGGTTCATTGAGGTTTTGACCATATCCTGTGCTAAATATTTTTAAAATATTTTACACTAATATTGAAATCAGGCCTACAACCTTAAAAACCGGACAAGTTTCTAAAACAGACAGGCAAAATTTAAAAAACATGCTTCTTGAGTGTACTGAGGACAAAATAACACAAAATAAAATCTAAACACAAAATAAAATCTAGAGCTATTCATCATCAAGATAATTCGTCTGATGATTTCATTGAAATTTATTGAAAAAAAAATCAAACAGAGAGAGGTGAGAAATTTATTCAAAATTTGTGACATGAGCCATTTTACATTTTATGTAATCACGCTTAGTGCAATACAAATTAACGTTTTGAATATATCGATGCTACAGGAGGACTAGTTCGCCCTCCATATTCGGGATCTCCTATCTATTATTATGCCATTATTATCCCAGTAATTGTAGCTTATTGTGATATAAGTGATCCATCCCCTGTTACTGATTCCGTAAGCGCAAGTCATTCTTTTGAAAGCATAGGAAATCGATTCGAATATTTGAAATTTTCGCCGAAAGGAAACTTAATATGTGGCCCGTTTTTGATGCAATCATATCGGATTTCAGCTTTGTACAAATAAATCCAATTTTAGATATTTTTAATAGAATGAATATGCGGTTGAATATTTATATTACTGTTATAATTTTATTACTAGTACTATGATGACACATGCGTTTTTAAATTAATCAGAGTACAATTATGTTGCTCATATTTAATTAAAAAGATTACGCGTGACGTTAACAGTCATTTTTCTATTTCGTCAAACGCCAATAAAAAAACCATATCTTCATTATTTCTCATTGATAATTTTGAGGAAATCACAAAAATTTTTGCACAATTTTCTATTTTATTACACTCAAATTATGTGACCACAAAGTCGGTAAATGCATTAAACAATACTTTGTTGTTTATCAATTCCAAAAATATCAAATATTCAGGTATGGAAGGAGAAGAAGCATCCAAATCCATGACAGATATCCCTGAAATAAATGGAAAATTTATATTTGACCAAAGCCCTTTTTATCGAGAGTTTAGTATAATTTCCCAACAAAGTGAAACGGAACCTGTTGAGAATGCAACAAAAAGCAATACTTTTTATAATCCAGGATTTAAAATAAATTTTTAAAAAAATACGTTACTTATCTTCCAATGTGGGCTTGGTTAACAAATAACGATGTTCAAAGAAGTAATAGTCATATTGAACATTATTTTGCCACCATTAAACGTAGATGCCACAATACTTCCAACCAAAGCTCTGCAAATTATTCAGGAAAAACGTATTCAAAATTTATATATGAATAAGAGACTACATTGTGATATACCGAAAAAGTTAAAACGGCTTTCTCAAATAGTGCCAGTGAAAGATATAAAAGAATTTATGACTATCTCTGAATCTAAAACTCTTCCAGAAATATGGATAAAAAAGAATATTTCCAGCCCAAAGCATAATTATTTTCAGTTAAAGCATATTATAAAAAATGAAAAACTAAATGCGACTATAAAATTCCAAACGTCTGCCAAACTAATCATTGAAAACCGCAAAACCTTCCGCAAAACCTTCCATTTAAAACCGCAAAAACCGCAAAACCTTCCATTGATGACTTTGGCAAAGATCAGTCCAAGTATCAATCCTCTTTGCCTCAAAAATTGTAGCCTTAACAAGAATTTATTTTACAAGCGAACCTGTGCAATTGTGCATTTGATTCATCCCTAAGGTATTTAATTTACCTTGTTGCAAATAGGCACAGAGTTTAAATACAATTTATAAATGAAATGAAGATGCAACCAATAGTATTTTAGATATTTATGGCTTAACGAGTGATTGCGTATCGAACATTAGTTTTTGATTATTTTTTTTTACAGCAATATCCAACATCGACAGCCATTTTTGATTGTTTTAAATGTGGAATAAGTAAAATTGAAAAACCAGCTTACCTATCTGTCGATACCATTAAATACGATAAGTTAGGCATATCTCAATTAGAACGATTCTTAACTTTAATTCCTACGCGTTACTGCTGTCAACAAACTATGAACGGAATATTGAGTGCGCTTAGTCACCTATTAACAATAAGTATAAAACATATTAACCCTGGGAAGTACGCTCCAATCCCCATTAACCAAATTCCAATAAGTTTAGCTATAGAAGGTAAACAGTTCTACTTAAATTCGATTGTAAACTACATTGCAGGCGCCCAACACTGTACAGCTTATTGCAAAAAAGGTACTTATTGTGAAATTTATGTAGATTTGACAGGTTTAACAGTTAAAATAAGAAATATCCAATAAACTAAAGTTCAACCACACTTAGGGTCTGTCCCAATCACCGACTTATTTAATTAGTCAGACTTATTTGAATAAGCCAGCTAGCGAGGTGACTTATTTTCCGTCTTAATAATTCAAAAAAACTTATTTGATAGAATGTAAACATTGTATAAAATACTTATTTCATATCAAAATAATATAATCAAAACTATAAATGTTCGTTGGTTGTCCATTTTAATTAATTCATTCGTTAATTTTCTTTGTATTCAACTAGCAGATTGTATTTTAAGATGGCGTCAAATAAGTCAATAAGTCAGCGTTTACGATAGATCTTTAGTCTTTTATATTGCTAAACAAAGTTGGGATCCCTAAAACTACAAAAATTAACATTCCACTATTTATTATAACACAAAATGAACCCTCTTTGAAATCTCTTCAGATAAGTTCAATTGTAGATAACATATCGTTACATCGCCAGACGAAATCTCTTTGAATTTATCTGTTAAGGACTATATCGTTACTAGTATATAGTACAACTTATTCCCCAAAATACCACTTACAGACCGTAAAATGTCTGGTAAAAAAAAAAAATTATTATTGAAAAATGAACCCGATAAAAAATAAAAATAATCTGAGTCGTAAGATAATAAAAATAAATAACAAATTGTGGCATCGCAAAGGATATGGTCAGAACCTCAATGAACCTAACCCTATATGACTAGTGCTCGTTAATCGCCTATATTTGTGCGATTTGGGTGAAAATTAAATGAAGTGAACAGCTTTGACTTTAAATTATTAAATATATATAATATTATGATAATTATAAAAATATAATAAAATATTTGAATATGTAGATTTTATCGAGTATAGACATTTTTTTTTTTTTTTTTTTTTTTGTTTCTGAACTCTGCAATCTGTTCTGGGGCCGAAGCTCTCCCAACTCTTTCGCAGTTAATTTTTAACGTCCTACCTTACGCCGTCACCAGGCCAAATTGAGGACGCACGAATACAGGTTCGATTTTAAATCCATCTGCACATTGCATTGCTCCAGCCAGCCTGTACTGACATGGACGATGGTTCGGCCCATGGATTCTGCACTCCAACAGGGGGTCATAGTTGTGTTCATCGTCATCACCGATCGAAATCAAGTGATGAAAAATCCCTTTTGCAACCCTCCCCCGTTGGGATTCGAACCCGGTACCTCCCGTCCCAAACACCGCAGCTTTAACCACTGCGCCAATTGCTCGGTGTATAGACATTTTATTGAGAAAGAAAATTAATATTTAAAAACAAAATTATCGAGATTATTTCGGGCTGACAGTAAAGTAAATCACTATCATGACATATTTTCATGATAGTTATAGTAAAATTATAGTGATAATTTTCGGGCTGAGATTAAAAAAATGTCACGATAGAGATAGTTTGGTGTTACCATCGCGTTTTTTCGGGATGATTTTCGGGCTAGCTTCACATACATAATTGCAATAAAGCTAATTATAACCACTGTGAAAGTTATCTGTACTTATTTAAAAATGAAAGTTTGTAAGTCTATCTTTCTGTAAACAATCTCCTGACAAACCTATCGCATACAAGCCCAAATTTTTAAATTTTAATTAGTTTTCTTTAATTAATTTTAACATACTTCCAAAACTTGAGCTAACCCTAACGAAGTGGGCTGTAAATTACAAATTTGTTTTTTGACGGAACATATTTTTTGTGTTGTTGAAAACAATCATAGTAGTGGTAGATATATAAGTCTGTTACAAAAAAATATTTAAATAGTTTTAATTTAAAACTTAATCCGTTATTGAAAATTTTAAAAATTATGCCACAGCCTCCTAGAAAAAAAAATGTCTTGCGACAAAACGAAGAAAAAGCAGAGAAATGAATCGAGGAAAATGAGAAGAAACAGTTGCAATGGTAAATGAGGGGATGACGACGCATCGTTTGAGTGAGCAAAACAGGATGATATTGAACGAAGTGACGAAATCATACCTCGCTACGACCCCGGGCAAACTGGGATGTGCCTCGTTAATTAAACACGATATAGATACTGGCGACGCAAGATCGGTGCGGATGAGAGCACGCCCTGTCTCACCCTACCAGCAAAAGGCGATGAACGAGGAGATGGATCGAATGCTAAGGCTAGGAGTGATTGAGCTAGGAAGTTCTACGCAATGGGCACACCCGGTAGTCTGCGTAACAAAACCATCCGGCAAGATTCGGGTTTGTCTGGATGCACGCAGGCTAAATTAGGTTACGGTCAAGGATACCTACCCACTCCGGTACAAAATACCTATCTTGCATTGACTTAAGCTATGCATTCTGGCAAATTGAGCTAATATCGTGTGCGCGACCCAAAACAGTGTTCATTGTGCCTGGTAGAGGATTGTTTCAATAGAAATTTAGACCATATATCGATGGCGTGAAATCTAAGGTGATCACAGACTGTGCCTCGTTAATTTGTTTAAGGAATTTGAAAGATTCAGCATCACGGTTAGCACGCCGGCCAATTAAATTGCAGCAGTTTGATTTCAAACTCCTGCATCGAAAGGGTAAACACAATATCGTGCCGAAAGCCCTTTCCCGTGCGGTGGAGGCTATCGAAATCGATGCGCCGGTAGAGTAGGATGACCCAACATATCAACATGTGAAAGAAGGAGTTCAGCAATGGCCAGAAAGCTATCCGAACTACAGGCTTGAAGGAAATAAACTGTATAAGTATCAACACTACAAACTGGGAGATGGTACCAGTGAGGTAAGGTGGAAATTATACGTACCCGTAGGCTCGAGAAAAGAGGTTTTGATGGAAAACCACGACAGTCCCTTGGCAGCGCACATGAGATCATGGAAAACTCTTAAGCGGATTAAGGAAAGGTATTATTGGCCAATGATGGGATTTGACGTCCGTAAAAATGTGAAGGCATGCGAAGGATGTCAGATAAATAAGCATCGTAACGATATTGGTAGAGTGCCCATGGGGAGGCAAAGGACACCGACTGACCCGCGGGAAATGGTTGCGGTGGATTATATGGGTCTATATCCGCGATCGAAACAGGGGAACCAGCACCTGTTGGTGGTGCTGGACGTGTTTTCAAAAAGAATCCGAACAGATGCAAGACAGAGAAAGGCATCGAGTAACAAGAGACGTGGAGGCCACCCCGAAAGAGAATACAGACAGCATTAAAAAAGAGAAATCAATCAAAGAAGAAGACAAGCTGAAGCAACTCCCGAAAGAAAATTAAGACAAGTTAGAACTGCAGCAAGCTAGAACTAGTGCAAGTGCTGCTCGAATGTATCTACAAAAATTTTATAAAGGCATCGGGAAGACCCAATACAGTTATTGGGTCCTCCCGATGCCAATGTACTTTTATGCTTAGACAGTCAACAGAAGATAAACATTTCCTGGAAAACATCAGAAGTACAACAACTGTTTTCAGATGTCATCTTTTGTCACAACCAAAGAAATTATAGAGCCAGGATGCATGCCGACATTCAAGGTGCAGGCTCAATTATACCATCGCATCGGAACTCTACAACCATTACCAAACGAAGAGCATACATTTTTGCAAGTATATTTTGTTGGAAATAGAGCAGACCAGCGTTGCAGCAACATACCACAAACAACGCAAGAAATGTTCTTTCAGTGGCAAGACATGCTGCATCATCATAACTCTTACTTTCGCAGTTTCAAATCAGCCATGGAAAAGATGACGTCTGAATTGCAAGTCGTCATTTTAGCGGACAAAACCCTACAGGTTGAGCATGTTAGGCGCTTCAATGCACTGACAATAGCGGAAGTGGCTATCATCATATTTGGTGAAGAACATGGAGCAAGAAACGATAGTTTTAGAAAAAAATTAGTTAGGTCCTACGATACCCTACAGTATCCGCTCCTATTCTGTAAGGAGAGGATGGTTATTATTTTGAACTGGGAAACATGAACTCGATCACAAGAATGCTTTAAGGTAAGAAGGTTTTTGCCATGAACTTCTACGCACACAGGATGATGACGCGCCCTTCCAGCTTTAACATATTACTGAGAAGTAAGGACCTGTTTCATCAATTTATCATGGATATGTACTAAAAGATAGAGACTGAAAGGAAGGTACATCCAACTAAATCAGAGAACGCTGAGAGAGGAACAGTATGCGTATTTAAGTGATGCCGTCATCAACGATGGAAATATTGCCGACATTATGGTTGATCATCTTGCCTTCGAACTTAACTGGAGGTCCTAGGTACGTCCACGAGCATACTATGACCTTTACACGTCAGAAACTACAATAGACCGGACCTCTTCATCACCTTTACATGCTGATCAAACTGGCCAAGACGGATAAGTCCACAAAATACGACTGTAAGTAGGTCAACAAAGGATCAGAAAAAGCCGTGTTCAAAGTCACCAGCGAACGGAATGACATAGATGACCTTCATCAGTATAAAACAGGAAGATACATCAGCAGCAACGAAGCAGTATAGAGAATACTCAGCATTTCAATTCACAAGCGTCACCCCACAGTATACACCGTCCAATCAAAAAACTCTGAATACTGTCACCTACGACTCCTTCCTTATGAAGTAAGAAGTCCAAAGTAATTTATAGATTTGAGAATAGCTGAAGAAAGACTTTGTGAAACTTACAAGCAGGCTTACCAACTTAGAAGACTTCTGGAGAACAATGACTATTGAAACAGTGTATTGAAAGGAGCTGCTGCCTCTCGTTCTCCAAAAGTATTGCGTGAACTGTTTGCTGTCATGCTGCAAATGTGGTTGATGTCTGCTCCGCAACAGTTGTGGATGAACTACAAGGAAAACCTGTCAGAAGACATACTACACTAAGCCCGTACCACAACAGAACATGGATCTCAACTACAATGATCATGCCTTCAACAAAGCCCTCATCTGCATTGAATTGTATCGATGGTTGGTTTGGATTTGAAAAACTTTGGACTTCCAGAATCAAATCTGGATTCACTCACGTGAATCTACCTTACCGAGTGAAAAAATGATGGAAAAAAATTAAGACACGGATCTGCAGACAAGATACGTAGAGCCAAAATGGTCCAAGATCAAAAGGAAGCATTCGACAAGATCACAGTTTTTGAAACGCAGGATAGCATTTTCTTCTTGGATGCTCCTGGCGGCGGTACGAGGAAAATTTTCCTTATTAATCTTCTTTTGGTGACAGTTCGACAAATATGCGAGATTGCTCAGGGTGTTGCTTCATCTGGCATCGCTGCTATACTTCTCATAGGAGGGAGTACAGCTCAGTTGGCCATTAAATCACCATTGAATCTGGCAAGCACTGAGGCTCCAACATGTAACATTTCAGAAATTCAAGAAAGGCCAGTACCATAGCCAGTATTGCAAGCTCATCGTCTAAGACGAATGTACTATGTTCCATAAATTCGCATTTAAAGCACTTGATGTCACATTGCAATATTTTAGACATAACAATAATAGATTAGGAGGCATCATTATGATGTTGGTCGGTGACTTTCGCAGGCACTGCCGGTTATTCTCCGTGGAACGAGGGCAGATGAAATGAAAGCCTGCGTTAATTAATCTTAGTACCCTCGCAGAAGCTGGAAGTATCATTCTTCCCACGAGTCTAAATCCTTCTGCATTCTGCACTCTACAATGGCACAAAACCTTCTGTCAAGAAACTCATGCCTAACATTATTGAAGCCACAATAATATAAAAACTGGCACAATAATATAATAACATAATGACTGGCCATTCTGCAGGTGAAGATGTATTTATACACAAATTACAATCATCCCTTCAGATTTACCATTCAACTTCAAACTCCTTCAATTTCGAACTCCTTCAGTATCGCGTTTGTCTAAGTTTTGCCATGAGCATAAACAAGGTACAAGGAGAATCGCTAAAAGTTGTTAGGCTCGATCTTCATAAACCGTGTTTCTCTCATGGTCAACTTTACGTAGGTTGTTCGAGGTTGGAAAAGTTGACAATCTTTATATCTTAGCTCCAAATGGAAGGATCTTCTATATGGTATATCCAGAAGCTCTATAAAAAATACTTTGATAAAGGAACTATTATAAAAAACTATTTAAACACACAAGCAACTTACAAATATACTCGCAATCCGTATTGGCCATAGAAATATAGCAGGAGCTGTTTGATGGACAAAAATCACAGGATAATCACGATTTGTCCGGAAGATTGTTTCACCTAAAGCTTAAAGTCCCGTGTGCGTGTCTTTCAATACTCAGCGTGGTAATCGCTTCGGTCAAATTTTCGTTCTTGCATGGAGAGCGTTAATAAAATAATGATTTTAGGCAAAAAACGTTTGCCGGGTCTGCTAGTTAATCAATAAAGCTTTTTATTCGGTTATTGTGAACTCTAACATTTTTTCTGTTGATTTTTATGGTGGAGTTTTCTAAGGAGTCGAAACTTACTATTTTATATGGACCCAAACAGGGAAAATCAAGCTTACTCCTATTTTCATTTTTTTTGTAAAACTTGTAGGCCGGCTTCGAAATCAGGAACGTTTAACACTTGATTATATCTTACCTTGGCTTGTACCTTAGTTTTCAAAAGATTCTCCTTAGTAATTTCCTAAGCATGGCGCAAACGACCTTTAAATTCTTCACAATAATCTTCGTAGTTGTATATCGGTTGCTAAGGATGTTTGATTGAACTTGGGATAGTGCGTTTGAGCCCACACACCAACTCAAATGGCATAACACCAGACGTAGGAGTGAGGCATGGAATTATATGTCAATGTTGATAAAACGATCCATTGATCCCAATTTAACGGATTAGATTGGCTGTAATTTCTAAAATATTCACCCAAAGTTCTATGAGGGCGTTCGAGCGAACCATTCTATTGAGGATGAAAAGCTGGAGTGTCCAATTTTTTATGTGTAAGGTTTTACACATCTTTGTGAACATTTTACTTATATAATTAGCACCTTGGTCGGCGATAATACAATTAGGTACACTGAATTTGAAAATGAAAGTTTCAACGAACACTTTTGCCACTGTAGTTGTATTCTATAGTTCGATAAATGCAGCTACTGAAAATTTGGATAAGTCATCCATCATAGTTAAAATGTGTACGTGTACCCATGTGAGTAACAGGTAATTAGCCAATAATATCAAGATATACTTTCGAAAAACACGAAAACATGAAAACTGAACTGGAAAATGTTCATTTTATGTAAACGATTTAAAAAAAAGATCAATGATTTTATTAAACTGTTTTTGCTGATCACATTCAATATCTTCAATATCTCAAAAGGCAATACTAGATTGAAGCCATAGGCAAAACACGCATTAAAATGTTGACAATGCTCCATTAATGGTGTTGACATTCCATTGCATTTGATATGTTCTCCGGAGTTTCACAGCAAAAAATAAAAAAGACTTAAAATTTTAAAATAAACTGAATAACAAATTGGCAACTGTGCATGAATCGGTTTAGTAAGCTTGCAAAGAATAAAGTCTTGTTGAAATTATATGCAAAACATCTTGTATCGTATTCAACAAGAAAATTTTCCTTATACTAGTCAATTCTTGTTCTAAACTAATTATAAAGACATGAATAAACGGCACTAGAGATGTATGAACTGTTAAGATAAACAAATCTTTTACCCTTTACAATTTTGTTTGGCCATTTACAAAATGTACAAAACTATTAGCATTTCGTTAAGACTATATACATTTTTGTGCTGATTCAAACAAAATTCAACTCATCTAAGATACGAAAAAAAGTTATCCTTTTGCCTATATTAAAATCTTTAACTTTTAGCACAACAAAGTATTACCATATTAAAGCAATTTGTTAGGGAGCAAAATACCTGCGAGAAAAAATCAAAATTTAAAATTTTTAATTCATAATAGGTAAGCTTATTTAGATTTTAATTGGATGGCTGTTTTAAATAAGATTTCTTTCTTTTATATCCATCCTTTTGCAAAATAAAAAAAAAATTAAAAATCTAAAAAGGAAACACCTAAAACAAGAGAATAAAAAAACTGTTGAATAAACATACACACACACGCACATACATTTTTTTATGTTTCGGGTGAAGATGTAGATTTTTTATTTTACCATTGAAAATCGTGAAAATGAAAACTCGAACAAATAATGTACAGCAAAAGTTCAACGTAATTTAATTTCATGATGCTGTGAAACAAAAGAAAAATGTATGAAAAGCAACGCAAAATTATTTTGAAGCGGAAAGATAATTTTGTCGCTACACAAAACAAAGAAAAAAACGTGACGATTAAATTCAATGGATGAAACAAAAATGGACATACTGTGTGAAAAGCGCAATATTGTTTGTATTTAAACTGTCTCATTGGTTTCGGTGATGTGCCAACAACAAGAAATTGTCTAAAGTTAAAATATTTAAAGCATCGAGAAGTTATCTTCACCAACAGTGAACCAATAATTTAGAGAGACCAACATATGTTTAGAGACAACATCCTAGTTCGAATGTTATCTTTCAACAATTTTAACAACATTTTTATTTTTTTGGGATTCTTCATTCAGAACGTGCTGCTTGCATCCCGAGAAACTTTTATGATACTATAGAAAATATTACAACCAACTGCGATACAAATTTATAAACACGATCTCTCATATTTATGGTCCTTGCAAAAATGTCTGCACCGGATTTTTGAGATATTTACACCGGATTTTTGAGATATTGGAAAAAATAAATTGCGTCTTTACGTCAGAAAAACTTCAAAACCAATGGAACTTAGAGTTAAATAGTACAATTCAGTAAAACATTTTCGATTTAAGCTCAACTTTATCAAAACTGATCAAAAATATTTCAGTGATGTAATTTTTAATCACTTAAGTTTTTTTTAACCCTTTACTAAGATCTTTCAGACTATATTTGTACGATTGGTAAACGTTGTAGGTAATCTGCCTAACGAACGGTTTTACACATAATTGGTCACGGCATTGTGGTCAGCGGCTGGAATCGAACTCTCTAACACCTTAACTATCACTTTACGACCTGAGTGACATGAAAATTGATGTAGAACATAATGTTTGATACACTCATATTTGAATGTCAAAAATTAAAAAGAAGTAACACAATTTAAGTACTGAAAAAAGAAAAAGTTGAATTGGTTTTCAGGATGCCCTTGGTTGGAAGTAATGAGCAATAGGCTCGTGAAGACTATTACGACTGATGTATTTTGGTTTGATAGTTTAGAGGAGAGAATACAAAATCTTGCAAAGGTACATAATATTTTGGTTATATCCAAAGCAATTTGTTTCGCATACGAACAATTATACGGAATGACTTCTTACGCAAGCAATGGTTGCTAAGGAAATTTGAACGAATAAAACATTAAATGGAAATCTGCACATCATTTACCAGAAATATCAATCATACCAAACCAAAAACGAAACAACTTTGACAAAGAACGACATCATCAGGTAAACCGTTATTTCACATAACATAATAAACAATAATAAAAAAAATTTATGAGTATCACTGAGCTCTAGATCCAACCAAAAATAAAACAAAAAAAAAATGTTAATCCATAATTTCAATTTAAATCCATTTTAAATTTATTTTTTGTTGGTATTTTCGGAAAATGTTTGGTAGGAAAGCTAAATAAATATTATTTTTTTGATTTATAATGAAAAACCACATAACAATTTTCCTATCATATTTATAACCGCAATTTTAGATTAAAAATGGTTAACCCAACCTAACCTACCGACCGAGTACAAATAGACAAATAAATCAACATTTCAATGAAAAATGGTTATGATTTTATGAACTATATATGGAGACAAAGTACATAGATATGTGAATTAAATTGGTTGTCACGGTAGCAATGGTACTTTAGGTGGTACAGTTTTGTTTGTTTAATGAGATTTCTTACTAAATTCAAATCTTAATAATAAAAAAATGTTAACCAAACGATGAGCAAACAGAAGGTAAAGCTTTAAGAAGAAGTTGCTCATAATAAGAGATAATGAGCCACTATGAGTAATGGACTACTATAATTAAAATGTTAAAATGAGTGAAATTTATCGAACAACTCTTTGTTTATGTACATAATTCAGAAAGGCAGTTTTAAAATGTAAAATCGTTTATTTAGAGATATTTTCTTGGAATACAATTTCCTTGGTATGCTATTCAATAAATTTTTAAAATTAGCAAAATGTCCATAAAAGTGAAAATAGACCTGAATACTCATTCAAGTAAAACTGGAAGTAGTAATAATGTTTCGCACATCAGAGTTATCATATACCAATTTTACCGTTGTGCGATATAGACGTAAAATCGATGCGATTGAGAACGTGCGTGAATTTAAAAAAAAACATAGCGTAATGTGTAAACATTGAATATGATGGGTTTATTTTCTCAAAAAGAATTTAATTTAATAAATGTTTAAAATGTCTGCCATTTGACTGCAAACATTTGTCTACTCGTTACACAAAATTTAGATGAACTGTTTAAGTGGTAGGCCGATTAAAATTGGCTAAGTCTTTTGCTTTTTTTCATAAATAAAAACCCTTACATGTTCAGTCGGGAATCGTGCTGAAAAAGAAGTAAGACCATTTCCTCCAATTTATTTATTCGGGAGTCTTAAATTTAATTATTGTTGGGAAGCAAAATGACAAGGTTCACCATCCAACTAAAATCACATTTTCTTTCCCCAAGTGGAATGTCTCTTAATAAATTGGGAAATTTTTGTGTCGTTAGTGTTCCATCAATTAGGCGTGATCCATCTATTTCAGCTCAAACATTAAAACTCCAACGATGTTGATAGTAAACGGAACGCATCCAATTGTTGATTTACTTCACTCCAATAATATAAATGCCTATTCATATTACCGTCACTCTTAAACGTTGCTTCGCGTCTGTCTAAAGGACACAATGAAAATTGAACAATGAAAATTTGGATTTTCATCAATTTGTTGCCTCTCCCAATGACAAAATTGTAATCTTGCTCTAAAATCATTTGCAAATAATTCTTGCAGCAATACTATGTGGAACGCATTGCTAATGTGTGTGGGTCATGTGATACTGCTTCCAGCACATATACAATAATTTATTCGGGAAACTCACACCAAATCTTTTTTTTATGGTTCCGGTAGTGCGAGGCTTATCTGCTAAACGTTTAAATGCACTTCTTTCAAAATTTGTTCACGAATAATTGTAATCTTATCACTATTACAACTCAATACTAAAAAAATCATTTATTTTTTTATTATGATATAGTAATAAAATAAACAATTGCAAAATAAATCAAAGAACTATTGATATTATCTATTTTTATTTGTTGTTGCAATGTAACACTAGAACTTTGCACAAATTCGTTTGAATTAGTGAATATCCAGTTTTCCTTATATCTCTGGAATCACACACTTTACAAAAATGTGGTGTGAGCAAAAAGTATTTACTTTTAATTGTTGATTAAAAAATTTTCAAAGTATAGGTTCTAATTTTAAGACACCCAACACATTTTTTTGGAAGTAATTTTCTCCTTTCAAGCACCGTTATCAAGATAAAAGCATGGCATTTTATAAAAAACTCATCCTGTATAGAAGAGTAGTAGTGGATGAGTCACAAAACGAACATCAGTTCTCCAATGTACAACTTGGCAGGAAATTGGCCACCTGCAACATTCTTCAAAAGACAGACAAATGCAACCGAAATACCTCCTTCGATTGATCCAAAAATATTGCAACTAGTATCTTCCTAAAGGAGATGAGTGGGTAATGTGTTATCCCTTCAGTTTACTAAAATGCAAAATGAGCAAATTTTAAAATTACTTCAAAACGTTGGAGGATAACTTCCAAGCAGGGGGTGACTACAATACCAAACATATCAAATGAGGGTCAAGATTATGAGGGTCAAGACCTCCGCGAAGGAGACAACTTTGGAAATGTTTGCAAGATGGACACTTTGATCACGTATTTGGTGATAGTCCCACATATAAGCTAGCAGATAGGCAGAAGATTCCCTATTTAAAATGCTTCTGTACAAAAGGTATCGCTAGATCTCCGGTATTCATAACGCTTAGCACGCAGGTTATAAAACTTCATTCACCCAGATTTCTGAGGAATCAACTTACTAATTTGACTCGATTCAGGACCATAAAATCCAAAAAAATCATTAATTGTTCCGCTAAAAACAAAAAACAAAATTGATGATACAGTGCTAGACCTAAAGATCTCTTAAAACAAACAAAAACCCAAGAAACACTGAGCAGTTCTCATCATAAAAAGATGCGCAAACTATCTCAGAACATTCAGCAGCTCTTAATGGCAAAATGCACAATACACAAATCTACATGCTGAATTAATTTAGATAAATGTTAATCTTATAAATTTATGTAAACATCTTGTTACGATTTTTTGGATTTACTACGAGAAAAGGAACCCAGGCAAATCATGTCTAAAACATTTTCAGTGAAATGTTGATTTTCTGTTTTTGTTTTTAAAACTAATCTTTTAAAAGCAAAACAATGCTATATATGATTCAACAAAAGTTTAAAAAACATTATAAAAAGTTCTTTTTATCTTTTCTTATTAGTTAATGTATGTGAGTATGCAAAAAGAAAGTGATGGTTCACAAAAGTTAAATTAATTAATTTGTTGTATTTTGCTGGTTTTGGATTTTATATAAAATGATTTAGTGTTGAAAGGATCTATTTTGTGATTATCGGAATTAAACTATTGTGATAGGAGTGTGTTCGCTTTTCCTAGAGTACGGGTAGAATTTGCACTATAGAAAAACAACATTTATTATAGTAGTTATCATTATATTTAGATCAATAGATTTACTGTTTTTTATACATATTAATTCTTTTATTCAGCATTTTACAAAATTGTTCATGTTTAAGACAAGTCTTTTTTTTTATTGTAATATCCATCTCTTTTTAACATGATTCTAGTAAAAACAATTTTGTTTCACATAAATTTCTCTTCTAATAAATTTAAATTGCACGTATTTCATTTTTATTACTATGTATTCGTTTCGCTCTAACCAATTTAATATACATATGTTTAATAATTTATAGGTTATAAGTTGGAAAACATGTGCGCTTAAATGGCATGTAAAAAAATGTAAAACGTAGTGTTGTTTGCGTTGTTTATACTGAGAGTCATGTTGAAATCGAGTTGCATTGTGATTTTTATTTTTGTGTACCGCAATATGGCGAATTGAGAAAGATTTTTTCGATTCAACGAAAACCGTTTTCTGGCGGAGTTGTGTTTATTTGTGTGTGAGAGTGTGTGTGAAACAGTGAAATGGATCGAGGACTCTGTCGTTTTGCCCAGAGAACCAGGTTCCAATGCATAATTATTAATTGTGTACCTTTTATTTTTGTTCTATACATTTATGTAAATTTTATTTTGAGTAATTTTCTTTTGTGTTGGTGTTCTTTGATGACACAAAGATATTTTTTTTTGGTTTTATTTTTTATATTTTTAGTTTTATTTTTTTGCGATTTTCTTTTGTGTACTTAACATAGGCTCTCCACCTGTCATTACCATCAAGTTATACCATTAATATTATAACAGTTTGCTAATGGAGACTCGCAATTAACATAACATTGCCATAAGTCTACCATCAAGTTATACCATGATGGTATAACTTGATGGTAGACTTATGGTATACAAAATTATGACATTTTGTTATTTTCAAAATGGCGTCGTTATGATTTTACGTTGAAACTTTGTGTTATGCGTGATAGTTTTAAACCCAATTTAAAAATAAAAAGCAAAAATATATTAAAATTATTAAATTTCTATAAAAACAATCAGTATCTATTGAATATATTGAGGTTATATACTCCATAAATACTCATTTTCACGAATGATTCCTAAATGTCAGATTTATCGTACATTGACAAATAACTTATATTACTATAAGGGAAATCGCGTCGATTTTATGTGCCAACATGATATTAGTTGGGATAAAAATAGTAGATGGCACTAGAGTAGTTGAACGAAATGTTTACATTTTTTTATCTACAGTTTTTTATATTGAACGAATTATTAACGAAACAAAAATTTTAAATCTAAAAAAAAAATTTTAAATTTTATAATCGGGATTGGAGTACATGGGCTTATATTTATATACAATAATAAATAAATAAAACCAAATTTTATTTTTTTTTAATTATTTCATTTCATTAAAATGAATTAACTTCGTTAATTTTTTTCTTACACCAATTTTTTTTAAATTCTCTTGTTTTGCAAAATGAAAAAATCTTATTTTATAATATATATTTATGATAGTTTTAATTAACACGTAAAAATGATTTTCTATATCATTAATATTAAATCTAGAGTATAAGTGATTGCTATTATCTATAAAAATTAAATCGATTAAACTAATATTTTGTATTGATCGTAAAACTAACTTACTATATTCTAATTTTACATTAATATTAACACTACTTTTAAAAATTTTCTCACATTCGACTAAAATTTTGTATGTATTTAATGATGGGGTCATTAATTTACCCCATTTTTTTAAATTAAATAAACCTAGATTTAGCTCCAACCGTGCACTTTTATTTAAAATTTGGAGACATTCCTTACATTTTAAAAATTTAGGCAATTGTTTGGCTTCAATATACCCAGCTAAATACGTTATTATATCACACGAGTATTCATCCAGCTCGACTTCAATTAAATCTAATACAACATCATCATTTAAATTTAATTGATTTGTCTTTCGGCTGGATGAAATAGTTAATATTTCTGGCAAGGAAACATTACCCGTACCTTGCGCTTTTATAGATTTATTAACAACTAGCCGTTTATAGGATGCTATAAATTGTTTGCATGTTGGATTGTCGTTTCGGCCAGTTCGATAACGAATCAACCCAAAAAACAACTCTAAGTGATCCTGGCTAAACTTATATGTTAACAAATAATCTAATTTATCATTTACAATTAATTCATTGTACATAATTTTTAGACTTTCGGAATTTATTAAAAAACCTAAAAATCCTGTATTGAAATTACTTTGTATTACATTTAATTTTTGATGATATTTGTTAACATATTTTAATTCATTGATAGTTTGTTTTAAATATTCTAAATTTTTAAAAAAAGTTTCGTGTGTCGATTTAGAGAGAGGTCGTTTAAAATAATATTTTGCCATTAAACTATTACTATTAAAAATATCAAAACAATCATTAATAATTAGTAAAAATTTAACAGTAGGCATACAATCCTTAAATATTGGATCGGTTTGGCTTAAATATTCTAATGCGTTTGCTACACTGCGACTAAACACTTGCACTGCATATTTTACCCGCATTATAGAATTTTCAAACTTTATATGTGTGGCATTAATTCTTGGTGCAAGTGCAAGTCCGCTTTCAGTTTGAATATTATTTAGTTTTTCAATGTAATGCCATTCAATTTTATCGTCATTTTTTGTATAAAATGTACGTTTTAATTTGAAATGATTACGTATAAGTTTAATCATGTGACAATTATCCAAATAAATAAAAATTTTTTGATCACTAGGTTCGACATAAAAATAAGGCTTTTGTGGTAATTCGGCTCCTAACAATTTGACCATACTAAAATTTGCCTTAAGCCCGTCAAATGTTAACGTTATAATGTTCGCATTACACTCCTCGCGTAAGTGGGATATGACAAATTTTATTATATGTGCTCGGTCTGCTGCATTTAAGGAATTAATAAAAAAATATGCAATAGGTATTTTAAATTTTAAATTTATAGCACAAATGAAGAACACTAACACATTAGATGCCTGTGTTTGTTCATCATCTACATTATCATCCAAACACCCTGCGCCATAATTAACAAACCCCACAAACTCCTTATTTTTATTGTCCCAATCAATACATTTTTTGATTGACATTTCGTCCATCATTATGGAGAAATAGATATCTTTATTCTCTGTTTGGATTTTTTGCCGCAAATGTTCCACGGCTTGTATTGTAATACCAGGACTGCCTGTTGAGTTCTGGTACCATTGTCTTATGGTCCTTATATGTGGTAGTTTGATACTTTTAATAAAAAATTGCCGAATAGTACCATTAATGACAGCTGTTATGAAATTTTATGAAAAAATAAAAAATAAAAAAATTGGTTGACGTGCCATCTATTGTTCTCGTTAAAAACGTTTGGTATGCCATCTAGAATTTTTATCCGAAACAAAATTGAACGAAATCATGTTGTCGTTAGCATTTACTATGGAAATGTTCACGATTTCCCTTATAGTAATATAAGTTATTTGTACATTGACCACACGAGACGCCATCTTTAATAAATTAGTCTTATGGTACGTTAATTGTAATGGTATGATTTATATCAGGTGGAGACGTAGGGTAATAGAAATGTGTAATATGTATATCGGTTTTAAGGCTGTTATTGTTGGTTTCACGCCGCGTGTTTAAATTATTTTTGCAATTGTGGTATAGTTTTAGTGAAATAGTTATTGAGGATCAGGTTTATGATTGTATATTAATATGTATCTCTGATTAAAAATGTTCTTTGTTTTCTTTTTCTTAGCGATATAGTGGCAGTAGTGGTTATATTTTCGAACAGTTTTATCTTATTGTATATTAGTGGCATTTTCGTATGTAAAATAGAAACTGTTCGATTAACATGGTAAAGAGGGAAAACATATGTTGAGCGGAGATCAAAACATTTCATGGTTGTATTTTCGTACTGGTCCAAATGTTGAATTGGGTCTGTACAATATTTACATGGACTGTGATTGATTATTAAATAATTTGCGTTTGCTGGGTACTGATAAGGTGTCGGGCTTTGTTAATTTTCAATTCATTAGCATGCAGAATAATGATTTTTACATATTAGTTTCCTAGTTTCCTATTAGAATGTTCCTATTCGATTTGTTCAATTGTTTGGAAGTACCCCTTTCGAATCGATGCGTGTTTCCAGTTTGATGTGCTTGCGAGGTCGTACGGTTGGTTTGGATTATTCAGATCGCGATCGGGAGGGGGTTCGCCAAAAGGGTATATTTATGATCGGCTTTTTGATATTGGTTGTAAATGTTTGTAAATATTCGTAATCGGTAGAAGGGTGGTTCGATTTTGAATGGTGTTTTGTTAGCGTTGTTTGTCTGAAATTAGGATGGGTTTTCGGATTTGAGTCGTTTGGATGTCGCGAGTAATGGAAACTGATTATTTCTTTTGTTGAGAGTGGTCCATTCGAGATTTTTCTGGGCGTGGAGGCAGGCTGATTTATCTATGACTGGACAAAATAGGGATGATTTAATCGGTTTGTGGATAAGAATGGCTTTGGTATGTTTCCGCGGGAGGGGGGATGTAAATGTTAAAATATATAATTATTTTTATAAATATTATATTTTTGTATTTTTTATATTTTTTAAAAATTTTTATATTTTTTATATTTTTCTTATTTTTCCATATTTTTATATATTTTATATTTGTTATATTTTTATACTTTTTATATTTGTTTGTTTATTTTCTATGCAATCTGTTTTGGGGCCGAAGCTCTCCCAACTCTTTCGCGGTTAATTAACGTCTTACTTTACGCCATTACTAGCAAAATCAAGGACGCGCGAATACAGGTTCGCGTTTTTTTTTCAAATATCCATCTTCATATTGCATTGCTCCAGCCAGCCTGTACTGGCACGGATGAAGGTTCGGCCCATGAATTCTGCACTCCAACGGGGGGTCATAGTTGTGTTCATCGTCATCACCGATCGTAATCAAGTGATGAAAAATCCCTTTTGCAACCCTCTCCCGTTGGGATTCGAACCCCGTACCTCCCATCCCAAACACTGCAGCTTTAACCACTGCGCAAATTGCTCGGTTACTTTATATATTTTAGTATTTATTAAATTTAAATATAACAAAAAAAAAATTAAAATAAAAATATAACACAATATAATAAATTTAAAAATATAAAAAATATAAAAATATAAAATATATAAAAAATATAAAAAATACAAAAAAAAAAATTATATTTTTGTATTTATTAAATTTTTTATATTTTTTATATATTTTATATTTTTATATTTTTTATATTTTTAAATTTATTATATTGTGTTATATTTTTATTTTAAATTTTTTTTTGTTATATTTGTTATATTTTTTTAATTTAATTGAAAATTTCAAGCGGAAACTAATTCAATTTATTACAGCCTAGAGCTAACAGACATTTTGTATGTTTTTTATATATATTATATTTTTTTATATTTTTATATTTTTATATTTTTATATTTTTATATTTTTATATTTTTATATTTTTATATTTTTATATTTTTATATTTTTATATTTTTATATTTTTATATTTTTATATTTTTATATTTTTATATTTTTATATTTTAATATTTAATTGTAAATTTCAATAGAAAACTAATTCAATTTATTACAGTCTACGGCTTGCAGAAATTAGCCCATTAATAGATTTTTTTCCAGAAAAACACTGCAAGATTACAGAGAAATGGTTGCAGTTTAGAGTTCCTGATAAGATATGACAAAATACAGAGCAGGTAATTATAGTTGTGATTATCTTATGCTAACTAACAGTAGTTTGAATATTGGCTAACTGGGAAACCTGACCAATTCTGTCGTTTCTAACTTATTTTTCCTTTCTCCCAGCCACAAAAAAATACTAACTATCGATCACTTAGGTGTCAGTAACCTGGTCGAGTCTGTTATAACTAACATTCCATCCACTCCTTTGGTTTTTTTATATGAAGCACGGATGTACGGTGGTGCCCGACATTCCGGGAGTTCCTGGTTCGTCCTTTGGCCGTACACTCTAATCAATCAATCAATCAAAACGTCTAAAATTAGCTTTATTAAGAGACTATGCTAAAATTAGTTTTTTTTAATGCTGAAATAGGATACTTTCCCGTAACCTGAAAAAATTCACATATCATTATAATTCCTAAACCTGGTAAAGATGAAACAAAGGTAGACTCTTAGCATGTAAAAATAATTTCTAGAAGTTTTAACAGAGACAATTATTTATTTGATTTTTTGTGGAAGCAAAAATAAATTTAAAAGGAAACTCGATAATTATTATCAAGGTCATATTGGGGGCCTTTTTTCTCAAATATCAAATACTTTATATTCATCCGTCAAGGACCAACTCTTTAAATGTTAGGGCTCTATTGCAAAAACCTTTAGAGTTGTGGTTCTTAAGCTTGATGCTATTGACCGTGACTTTTTCTTCAACCGACCATCTAAGCACATCTTTGACTTGTGCATAATTTAAAATTTGTGACTGTACTAAAGTCAAAGATTTATTCAAAAACTATTTATATGCAAAAGTAGGCACTATTAATTTTTCCTCGACCCCATTTAGTAATACACCCAAAACACTGAAGGTGTAGTCTAGTAACTCCATTATCTTTTTTTTTTTATTTATTTTTTTTTATTTAACATTATTAAAATTACAAATATAAATACATAATTTAAAAAACAAGTTAGTAAACTCCATATTTATGAAAAATGTAGTGGAGCTACGATTCAAATACAAAATTGTAGATACATATAAAATAATAAGACAATTAACTAAAAAATAAATAAAATTTTATAAATAACAATAAAATAATAAAAGATATTAAACAATTTCAACAAACAGACATATATATTTATATATTAAAATGATAAAAAAAAACGTATAATTTTCAAATTACAAAACAATATGAGTCATTAAATTATTTAACAAAACTATACTATAAACAAACAATACTTTTTGCTTTTTGTCAATGTTAAAGCAACAAAATAAAATTTAAATATAATATTAAATAGTATTTTTAAACAAAACTTCAACATCGCGAAATGTAAATAACCACTCTTTTAATAATTTGCAAAACTTTATCAAATGTTTAGTTATAATAATGTTGGTTGGTAGTAGCCTGTACAACTTTGGAGCGGTAAACGAGAAAAACTTTTTAAAATGTTCCTTATTAGGAAAAGGAATTTTAACACTATGAGTTTTTCGAAGCAAATAAGGCCCACTTTTTAAATTATTTAAATTATATATCAAACGATTACCGCTAATAATATAAAAAGTTTTGAGAACTTTAAAAATATACAAATACCGAAGTGGTAGTATGCTTAAGTTGACAAAAAGCGGAAATGACGGTGTTCTTTTTGGCAAGAAATGAATAATCTTTAAAACTGCTTTTTGAAGTGACATTAGGGATTTTAAATTTGATAAGTAAATGCCACCCCAACATGTTATACCGTATTGTAAGTGCGAGTCAACTAAGGCATAATACAGACATTTCAAAAATTTTGGACTACAAATATTTCTCAAATAGAAAAAAATTCTTAAAGTCTGTCGTAGTTTCTTCTTTAGATTACTAATGTGATCTTTAAAGTTAAGTTGAGAGTCTAAGTGTAATCCAAGATATTTAAAAGAATCTACTCTATCAACTAACAGTACTCATTGCAAAAGTAGAAAGGATCTAAGACTCACCCTTTTATATTTGAAGAAACGAACGTTGAGACTTCCAAGGTCACCTCGTTTGAACTAAATCTATATTTTTTATTTGTAAAGCTCTGAATTCTGATATTATAGACTATTAGTATACATATAAATCAAACATTTTTGTTCAAATTTGCCTCAAACTTCTAAAACTGGTATTAATCAAAATTACAGTTACATTGAGTGTTAATTGATTGATTGATTTCACTATAGGACCGAACCTAAAGCTGCTTTCCCGAATAACGCCGTTTTACATAAACGAATAAAGGTAATGAAGCGAAAAGTATTATTCAATTACATTTATAAATTTTACTTTATGACACATTTCATTTTGTATAAAGAGATACAAAATATTTCTATCTCTTTATTAAGCTAATCTTCTGTTTTAAAACAAATGATAATGAATGAAAACATAACATAACCTACCAAATAAAATATTTCTGAAAACATTTCAAAATCTACTCATCTCCAAGTCTAGAAAGTTTTTTTTTTATTATTTTTAACAAAAGTCGATTTAAGAAAATATGTTCGTCGTTCTTTTGTAAACAAACTCATATTTCTGCTTTTGAATTTAAAACTAATATGTCAAAGCAAACATAAACTTTTTCCTCTTTTATTTATAAATCTTGTCGAAACGAGATAAGAAAATAAAATTGTATTCTCCTAGTTAGTGTATTAGTGAAACTTTCGGTTAATTTAACTTCATAAACTAACAATACTATATTAATACAATACATTGTCATCTACTGTAGCGTTCAAAGTTATTTTCGGTATTAAAAAAAAGCAACGAAAAAAGAAAACTTAAGGTAACTGAACTATTGAATTGCTTTCCCTTATTATTTTGTAATCAGTGTGTTCAACACGTTTCAATGTTTTAATTACTTTATAAATACAAATTATTAGATCCAGGTGATTGAAACTTTTTGGGACTTAAACAAAAAAAACTTAACAGTTTATGCAAATTTTTAACACAATATATGAAATTGTAAGGTATCAATGTATATAAATTGGATATTCTTATAGTTGCAATGACGTTTTTTGCCAGTTTAACGGTTTTTTCATTCAATTTTTGTGCTAAGCAAGTTTTTTTTTTAAATGTAATTTCTGAACAGAAAATTGTAATTTTTGTGTTTACTAATTGATACTTGTTTTGTTGTAAATCATCATAGACTCGTGGTGATTTTTGTTAGCTCACATCACTGTTTTATTAATTATTTTATTTTTTAATTTTTTCGAGAGGTTTCGATTGTTTTTCCATTTGGTGATTTGCTGTTATCCAACAAGTCATACGTCAATGGCAAGTGTTATTTTTCAATTTCGCCACAACACTTTTAACAGTAGCAAATTTATTAACAAAATACCTGATTGAAATCAGTTACCTTTTGGTTCAAGACCTTTTGCATAATTTTTTATTTTAAATACCGACTACACAAGTCCCAGGTATTTTAGTCGGCATTTTAAATGGTAAGTTAGATATCATTATTACTATAACAATTTATTACATTTTTCTTTATTATAGTTTAATTCATTATTATTTTTAAAGTTTTTATTTAATCTTAATGTATGTATATTATATATTAAAAAATTATCTTAAAATGTTTTTCCAAAAGCAGAAAATTTTTTTATTCTAATTTGAAGATTTAATATATTTCTTTCTGGAGTAATCTCAGGAGTTCCAGATCGGTCAAATAATCCACTTACTGTGACATTGGATATCTTAAAAACCTTAAAATGTAACGTATCAATGATTATATTGATAGTGACTATACATTGGTAAAAAAGAGCGTCAGTCTAACCAACAAACAACACAAACATCACTAAACTTTAGTCTTGTCAAATTTAAATCCAATAGAGCTAAAAGAGAAATTCTGGATAAAAAAAAATCTTCAAAAATATATTTTCAGACCAGATCGGATTTTATTCTGAAAATAGAAAACAAATTTCAGACAACTATAACTATTTCGGGCTACACGTCAGTTCAAAATTGAAAACGATTTCACGTGTCTGTGGGCTTGAAACAACAGGATTCTACTTCAAAAAGCATAAAACAATGAAATTTTACACTTTAGAATAACTTCCCTTCGCATATTTTTACAGGTTTCCAAATAAATACATAATACAATTTAAACTAAACATTTAACAAATTAATTCACGACACAACTTTTTATGGTCGGAGACATAAATCTAAATACTCTGGACGTATCGAACTAACCACTGAAGTTTCAGATGTGAATTTATTGTTAACTTCTCCTTTAAATCAGGGCCCAATTGAAAATTTTTTTGGACTCGTAAGACAAAGAGGGGGAAATAACACAAATCCCTTCATGGATTTAATCATATTGCAGCTAAAATTTTTAGAGAATTCAAATTTAACGAATTGCTAAATGGATCAAGATGAATTATTATCCCCAGAACTTTTGATGGAAATAACTGAAGAAAACTTAAATATTCCGGAAGAAATAGTTAGTAATAATAATATTAATACAGAAGGAAAGGGAAACTCGGATGATGAGAATAATTTAGATTTAGTCATTGTCCAAAACACTTTTGACGAACATCAAACTTTCATGAAGCATCTTCTAAATATTTTGTAGGGTACATTGCTCATAAAGTTTTGAAAAGAACTAATTGCGAAAATTGTAATAAGCAGTTAATCAAATCAGGCGAAACAGTTCGAATGAAAAACTAATGCTTCCTATTCGACAAAAATTACACTAATAATAGCCAATTTAGATCATAACATGCCCCAAGCAAAACTATTTCGAAATTTGCTAATCCCGCTTTGCCAATAACATATTTCAAACCACTCCACATATGGATAATGATTTTAGTTTTATTAAGAAAAATGTGAAAAAAAAATAAAGAACCGAACCTTGAGGGACACCTGAAAGTTTCATTAATTTCACTAGAGCAAGAACCGATTCCAACTTTTTGTAGTATATTTTGTAAATACGATTTAAGCTAGTTATACATGAATCCTCTGAATCCAATACGCTACAAATGACTAAGTAAAAGTGAATGATCTACGGTATCGAACGCCTTAGAAATGTCAAGAAAAAGCACACTTACGACTTTACCTTTATTTAAGGAATCGTATATCGACGAAAAAAAATACTAAAAGCTCAGCTTCAGTACTTAAGCCCTTCCTACAGCCAAAATGACAGTCACTAAAAAATTGTTTACCCTCCAAGTAAGTTACTATACGACTTTTAATCAATTTTTCAAATACTTTAGAAAATATTGGTAATTTAGAAACTGGACGTTAGTTGGTTTATTTCAATCTATCATGTTTTTTAAATAGAAGGGCGGCATTAGCACATTTAAAAATATAAGGAAATACACCATTAGATACACTCTGATAAAAAATATGAGCACGTAGAAAGACTATGCTTGAAACAGTTTGTTTTAAAATGGTAGAGGATATTCGATCGGGCCTACTAGAATTTTTGTTGTTCATTGATGCGACTTTATAAAATAATTTTTCAGGAGTAATTGCATGAAAATCAAATGAATCATTTTGCCATTTTATTTAGCCATGAGATGTAGGGCTTGCGGTATTGTGTATCAAAACACATTGACTTGTAAAATGATGATTAAACACATTACATATATCTAGAAGGTTTGTAATGAACTTATCTTTTTTGTCTAATACAGAAGATATTATACCAGTTCTGCTAGAATCTTCAACTACTAGTGAATTTACTAGCTTCCATTGCATTTTGCAGTCATTGGAGCAATTCTCAAAAAGGACCAAATAATAATTAGTTCGTTCAGCATATATCATCATTTTGCACTTTTTGTTCTTAATATTAAAACATTTTAATAGATTAGTATTTAACGGATGTTTTCTAAGTTTGTTAGATTATTTATTTTTCAAATTCACCAGTGTGTGAAGCTTGAAAGACATCCATGGTGCTATTTTTTAGTTTTTTCCAAAATTAGGCTTTTGATATTTACTATCTTTTAAGCAACAATTGAAAATATTTAAAAATTTATTTATCGAGATATTAACATCGTTTGCTAAGAATATGTCATCCCAGACTTGCGTCTGCAAAAGTTTATTAAATTTATCAAAGTTAATGCAAGATACAGTTTGGCTGACATTCCTAGTTGTATAGTTATTTGAATTTTTAAACGTAAGTGTAATTATAATTGGGATATGATCAGATACATGGAGATTAACTCAATCACCCACAATTTTTAAATTTTTCTATGCAAACCTGTAAATTGTATGGTCTATAAATGACGAGCTACTATTTACTATTCGGGTAGGTAAATTGATCAAAGAACACAGACTAAAAGATGATAGTGACATCATGTAATTATCTATTTCTATATGTTTGATGATAAGATATCAATATTGATACCACCTATAAGTAGAAAATTCTTTGATCTGCAGTGTTTATTTAGGATTGGTCGTAATCCATTTAAAAATCATATGGTACGATGACATAACTATTTAGATCAGTCAAAAGTGAAGTAAAATTTGCTCGTAAACATCTTATATTAAAATGCAGGACATGAAATTAATTAGATTAATTAAATCACTATCTACTTGAGCTTCATAAATAATTCTAGATTAAAATAAAATTAATGACTGCCACTGAAATGAAATTTGGGATATCAAATTTCATCAAGGTCAGACAGTATGGTTTAATTAACTTAGCTTGAGATCCATCGGGTTTCCTAACATAAATATTACCATTGCGAATCCACACATATTTAAATTTAAACAATATTTTACGTTTCCTCGCTTCGGCATATAGATGACTCTGAACTTAGTTTGATTTTCATTAAAGAAAAGATTATTGGAAGGTAACACTCCGATACAATCGTTTGTTAATCGTTTTTTTTGTTTGGCTACCAGTATTGCGTCACGAATATTTTATTGATTAAATTTTATTAATAACTTATTCACATGCGGCGTATTTATTTTGTTGATATATTGAATTTCATCCGAATCATTGTTAATATTAAGACCTTGGTTAATTAATTTTACCGTATTTTTAAGTATACTATTTGCATTGGATGTGAGTATGTCGGGCATGTCGTGTATTTCCAATGATTTATTCCGGTTAAGCTGTTCGATGCTATCAATACGACACTCTAAATCGGTTACTGTTTTTTTTTTCAAGGTAGCATTTTCGTGTTTAAGTTCACCCAAGAGATTTTTGATAAAATCAAAACTTTTTGAAAAAGATAAACTCAAATATTGCTAGTCGCATTTTTTGATACTTCTGAGTCGCGTCGAGTATAACCGCTTTAGTCCAAAAAATGTATATACTCTAACTTTTTTATTTTACTTAGTCACGTCGGTCGCTTCGAGTATAACTCCAGGATCATATATAAAGGATTTACTGTATATAATGCATTACCTAAAGACCTCAAACAAATGTCTTTGTATTAATGTGGTTACAAGTTATTCTATTTTTTAATTTATTTTTTTAAGCAAAATTTAAAAAAATATAGTTTTTGTTGTTTTTTATATTTATTTATTTATTTTTGTAAAGTATTTTAAGACAATAAAGGAAAAAGGAGTGAAAGGTTGGATATATTACCTAAAAGGGTACGTACTCTAAAATATATGGTTCAAGATTATGAATGGAAAGAACCAAAAGATGTACTTCATCATATGTTTCAGATAAGTTTGTGAAGAAAATAGAAGAGTAAACTTTACATAAAAGTTTAACAAAAAGAGCGAAGCATAGAGAACTGCTGGGAACTTATAAACTATTTGCTAAAGTTCAGAAGACATGAAAATAATGTGAATAGTAAAGAGATTCAGACTGACTCACTGCAATCGGAAGGGATAGTTATGGAAACGTCCATTTATTGAGGGTGAAGAATGTGTGTTTCGTGGAGGAGTAAATACTATTATTTTCGGATATTTGATTATGGCATTGGCGGCATAAATTTTAAAGATTAAACCATTACACTTTTTGGGAAATTAGAAATTGGCGATTTTTGCCCATAGTTTCATAGTTTGAAAAGGCTTGCCGACAGATATTTTTTGACTCGTATCTCCAACAATTCAGAAGCAACCTAATCAATCAATTCTGATGATCACTCTTTTTCTGATAACCGATATGCTTTGTAAAATTGCCAATTTCGTTAGTATTAATTATTCAGTAGGTCTACTGCGTATTTCGATCTGAAAGTAAAATCTGATTTGACTATGAATCGGTGCTGTGTAATGTTTTCAGATCAAAATGTTGCGTTATATTTTTCTGATTTGTGATGTCATAGTTATTGTTCCTTAGGTTTTTGCGAATAAATACAAAGTAGTAGTGACGATGAAAGTGGAAGTGAGTGTGTATTGATGGCCACTCACAGAAAGATATTAAGAGAAAAATTTAATATTTTGGAAATTCATTAGGTTATTAATTTATTTATCATTTTATCTATTATGTGAAAATATATAAGCATGCTAAAAAAATTATTGACACACATCAACAGAAATATATGTGACAATAAATATTAAATTCAAAAACGCCTTAACACTCATTGAATGCATTAAAAATATTAATTAGAGGAGCTGAGTTATTAAAATTACCGGCGCAAAAAGGAATATACAATAAACCTGGGCGCGATCTTAAGGCTCGCCGAAGAACATTAACACAAAACTTCTCAAGCAATTCGGGACGGTAAATTTTAGAGCAAAGAAAATCGCGAGCAAAAGTAGCAAAGGCTATCTTACGTCTATTTTCTAACGTTTGTAAATTTATTAAGGCAAGCCGAATTATATAAGGTTCACAAACAAAACCACAGTTTAAGTTAGGTAAACGACGTAACGCATAGATCAAAAATTGTTTTTGAAAACTTTCGATCCTCGCCGAATTAGTAACATAAAGGATGCCAAATTACCGAAGCGTATTCTAATACAGACCTCACGTAAGTAACATAGAGAGATTTAACATTAAGAGGGTAAACATTTTTTTCCTATTACGCTTAATAAACTCCAATAAAGAGTACCCTGTACTAACAATGTAGCTTGCATGCTTATCAAATGTAAGGTTTCTTGAAAAAATAACGCCAAGATTGCGAATTTTGCATAGTCTAAAAGCTGTGTATCCATTAAAAAATACGTAGCCTCTACACAAGAAAAACGCGATCTACATAAAGAAATAACTTTGCTTTTACTTGTATTCAAGGGCAATTTATTTTTAGGTGACAAAAGACATCGAACTCGTGTTGAACCTGTACAGTATCACTAAACGAATTAATTGCAGCATATATTTTTAAGTTTTCAGCATACAATAGACACTCACAGAACTTGAAACACTGAACAACAGCATTTATATAATAAACACCGTGAATAGTAACTGTCCAAGGTGGCTACTCTGCGGAACACCAGACGGAATAACAAATTCGAAAGAATGATCCTGTGAAATACTCACACATTCTTTTCTAGAAGTTAGGTACGAAACGATCCATTTGATTGGAATGAAATCAGATCCGAAGTCAACCAATTTCTGTAGAAGGATTTTTCGAAAAGTTTCTGTAGACCACATCAACTTGGCCGTGACTACCCACAGTTTCGAAGATATAACTCGAAAAAACCATCAAACTAGTAATTATAGATTTGCCCTGAGTAAACCCATGCTGACGAGAACTTATCCTATTTGCTATAAGACTTTCTAATCTAGATTTGACCAAAGATTTAAAATGCTTTGGTATAGCTGATAGTATAGAAATCCCTCTATAGGACTGAATCGCTCCTTCTTCCAATTTTGAAAATGGGAACAATAAAAGAATTTTTCCAAATATCAGGAAATACTCCACATGAAAGACTCGCATTGAACAGATAATACGGTTCGGACAAAGGCAGTGCAAATTTTCTCAAAATCTGTAGTGTGAATTCCCTTTAACATATGTGGAATTTTCTAGGTTTACAATAATGTTTATTTAATTTATTAATCAATACACGGTTCCAGTTTTTCCAAAATGTGTAAAAGAATCCTTTTAGGTATTATCTTCTAGGAGAAATAAAAGACGAGTTGGATGCCATAAATAGTTCTACTGTCATTCGCATGTTACAGCTAGCAGCTGTGCTTCGTTTTAATGCTCAAGGTGGATATCAGTTGAAGGCTTTTCTATGAAAAAAAGTAGAATTCCCAATGTTATAGATGCCATAGATGGAACCCATCTACAATTTCTGTCACACGTAAATGAAAATCGCTTTTATTCGAAAACTATAGACATAGATATGTAAACATAAAACGACCGTTAAATCCGTAGAATATGGTTTTGTGGATCGTCTCACGATTTTTTTGTATCACTCAACAAATGGTATTGAGTTTCCAAGATTTCCACACAAAAGGTGAACAAAACTGGCTTCTTATTTTGATTAAATTTAACAGAGAATCCAGGATACTCACTTAAGTCGTGCTTTTTAACACGATAGCGCCAGATGAAAGCAACATTTAATGATACTCAAATTGTTACTGTTGCGTATACATTTTGCTCTTAAAGTATAAATAATATTGTGTTTCAGTGACTGTAGCACGAATTGAGAAAAATGATTTAACAAAAAATGTTAAAAAATTGACCTACATTATTTTATTATTGGTTATTATGACTATCGAAAATATTTCTGATAACTAATTTGCTTTTAGATAAATTTTCCTGATTTTCGCCTATTTTGATTATGAAAATCAGAATACTCAGTACGAAAAAATACGAAAGTTAGAAATAATTTTGATTATCAAAAATATTTTCCGACTTTCAGAAATTATTAACTGAAAATCGGTTTATGCGGTACGATATTGAACTTTCAGATCGGTTTTACTTTCAAATCGGAATACGCAGTAGACCTACAGATTTTTCATATTTAAATCAATCAAAAGTTTCTAATTGATGGGGTAAGTACGTTGGTTTTGTAAACAAAATCAACGACATGAAATATAGCAACGTAGTGAACTAAATTAGGAAATTTTATGAAAATTCCAAAAATCTGAGGTTGGTCCATCTTAAAAGAAAGATCGCTCAGGTCGACAAGAAGACCATTTTACTGTCAAAGTTCTACACTTTGTCAAATTTAGTGTTGTCTAGAAATGGGTGATGGACATCAGAAGAATGATGATTAGCGACGATTTGTCACATTTGAAATGGAATAAAATGGGGCATATTAATATTTGGAGTTTAAACTGGGTTAGCTTTATATTACAAAACAATTCAACTGTAACTCTAGATGACAGTTTACCATTAAAGTATAAGTTTTACGGGTGGAGTTACTTTAGAACCTATAAAATTGAGAATTGTTATAATTCATACTCTGTGCGAGCTGATGATATCGGCAATTACTAGGTGTTGATTCATTTTCAAATGCAATATTGTATCTTTTAAAGCAAATCGTCAATGAAATATACTGGAACCAATAACCGTCCATAAAATAAAAAATGACTCATATATAAAAAATATTCCAAATGTATTTCGTGTTTAAAATTCAGGAAGCCAAACTAAAATTTAACCTATTTCGTGACTAAAACAATATTGATTTTAATCTAATTACATCTCATCACAAAAAGCTTGATTGGGATTTGTTAATTTATTTACTCATTTTATTTACCGTTTACGCAACCATGTGCTGGCTGAACATCGCAACTAATCAGCGATATAAAGATTTTTGAAAATGTTTGATCAGAAATAAAAAGTCGCTTAAGTCGTTGCTACTAGTTATTAGATCAATTTTAATGGCTCAAAGCCAATACCTATTACATTTATCTAAGGTTTATGAAATTATTTTAAAAACAGAAAAAAGGATTTGTGGGTCGAACAATTTTTATTTACATGATTAAGTCAGGATTTCGAAATCATAGCACCGCGATTGCTTTGTTTAATTTAATTGTTGTCTCGCTTAGAGCTTAGATTCTTCAAATAACTTTTGAACGATAACTACCAGATTTACACTGGTGTCTGGAATAATATGAATAACTGGTATATGGGATTTAAGATAATTATAAACGCTTTGGGCCAACAATGTCTTTTTAACTTCCATTTTTATTATTGTATTGTTCCTGTTGAGCTTTATTTGACACATAAATATAATTTAGATTATACAACTGACATTCGTTTGCCGTTTAATTTTGAAAGGATCATACAGCTTATGTCAACATAAATATATTTTATGTTAAATATTTTTTCAAAATATACACTGACAACATAATTATGAATATTCTCGTAAGAATATACATAACGAGAATGTAACACGACTACCATTTTTTTGGTTTTCAAACACAACAAATATTTTTGGATTTGTTCCAAACATTTTTTTTTTTAAATATACAGATTCACAATTTAAAACTAAAAATAAACAAAAGTTTTTATCCAAATGGATATTAAATAGCATAAATTGTCAATGTAATTTCCATTTAAAGTTGATTTATGGTAATTGACCGATGTAGATAAGAAATGTTATATACTCGTACATTGTATAGTAAACTTGTTGATTTGGCTGGTTTCCAGTTTTTCCAACAACCAAACTGTAATTCGATCGATTTTTATTTTTTTTACAAATAGCAACTAGTTGGTATATTTTTAATGGTTTAGACATAGTTGTTTAACTAGGATTTTTTCTAGCCTAGGATACGATAGTTTTCTCTAGAGTATATTGTAACCGAAAACTAAAATGTTGGAAATTTTATTTTTTACATAAATCACCATCCTGAGTATAATAACTAATGTAACTTTGTTATATAGTTTTAATTAAAATGTTTTATCTTATAGTTATAATGATCATATATAATTGCATACCGTTATATCGTTATACCCTGTTGTCATAAGATTTATATCAACTTCAAAATCCATACTAGATAGTTGGTATTTATAAATATTAAAAATTTATTATCTATGCTATTATTGCTTTTTGTTTTATATATTATAGCTCGAAACTAAACACAAAATACACAATAATTGAAAAAAACACCACAATTTTTTTTATTAAAACTTCACTATTTACTCAAAACTATTATTTTAATTTTGCATTTTTTAAAAACTTTTATATACTAGTATTAAATCTATTCGACAATAAAATACGAAAAAGCTTAATATACAAATAAAAACTAATTTAATATAGAGCTTTTTTAAACATTTTTTATGTAATTTTACTATTTTCGATAAAACTATGTGTATTTTTTTAACAAAAATCTTTAGTAATTTTTTTTTTAAAGCACACAAACCAAAACTTTTTTTTATCACTTAATTCCAACTTATTCAACACAAAACATTTTTCACTCAATTTTTGACACATAAAAACTTCATTTTTTTTATAAAAATGTTTCTTATCACAACACTTTTCACTTTAATTCTGACATTACAATTAAAACCGAAACGATAAGAATTAAAAATAATTTTCCATTTTTTTAAAACTCGGAAATTTCAATTGAAGCACCGATGCACACAGATCACTTTGATTGTTGACACACTCAAACACAACACTTACGAGACGCGATTATATTTTATGTTTTATTGAA
Source organism: Tipula confusa (assembly GCA_963556175.1). NCBI lineage: Eukaryota > Metazoa > Arthropoda > Insecta > Diptera > Tipulidae > Tipula > Tipula confusa. The sequence continues at coordinate 168,978,915 of OY744475.1, read as the reverse complement.
TTATTGTAAAAATTAAATAAAAAAAAAAATTAAAATAAAAACAAAAAAAAATCCTAATTAAAATACTAAATTAAAATTCACAAAAACCAATTTTTGTGTTTATAAACACATAAAGAGTTCGGGCCCAAATACACAACGAACATATTTAAATGAAAGTTCTAAATCAACTAAATATAACGTTATTTTATTATTAGCACGAAAGCTCCCGAAAATTTATTTTCCACAAAATATTTTGTGAGTTTGTAAAAAGTTTTTCCGTTCTTTGTTTTTTGAGTATTTATCCAAAGAAACTTTCCATCTGATGAATTTTAGGGGAAATGTTCATTCGTAAAATGAATTTTCCTCTTGTCGAACAACATACAACATCCTTAAATAAATTTCTCCTTCATACGAAAAACTGACAATGAAAAAGGAGAATGTGAATTACAGTCAAAATCACAATGATGTACAAAGATTACAAAAACGAATATACTTTTTCCATATGCGAGGTTAAAATAAATTTTGACGTTCCGCTTGGTAACAAATATTGGTAACAAATAAAAGTACAAATAAAAGTCTACCCGGTAGACCTTATCCAGGAGCTCTGGAAACTGGCTAGAATTTATTCATTCATTAATTTGAGTAAAAAAAAGTTAAAAAAAACGAATACTAGAAGAAATAATAAAAACCGGATAAAAAAAAGAAATGCATCGTTTTTACGCAGAATTCTAGTTTTTAGTGAAGTCAGATGGACGAATTGTAGGACAATCAAATGAGAGAACATTCTCAAAACTATTGAGGAGACAGCTGCAAACCAAAATATGCGAGCAATGGAATGAAAAGTTAAAGATGTCACAGAAAAGCTGCTGGAACCTTGAATACAAGAAGTATGGAATACTGGCAGTTTACCACAAAAATAGAAAGAAAGCTTGACAAATAAGGCAAATAAAGACTGTCCAGGTATCTGCCTTTGCAACACAATAACAAAATACTCGCATTAATGATTTTTGAATGAACCGTATAAGAACCGCTCATTTCGAATCATCGCTATACAATCAAATGAATAAAATTCTCCACTATTCTAGCACTTTGTTGATTTCAAACGCGCATTAGACACGATAAGTAAGAACGCAATAATAAACTTATTGAACTCATACAACAAATGTATCGGGATGTTGATTTAAACTGATTTTAATACAATGGGAAACGAATTTAAACAGGTATTGGTCATAAGACGTTTAATTTAATTGATTTGTAATGTTTAATAAATTTTTTAAAATATAATTTATATTAATTTTAAAGTTTTGTCTCAAATAAAGTGTAAATAAATTAGATTATCGGCGTTTACATGACGTAGTGGTCATATAACGGTTAATTCAATTGATTTGAAATGTTTAATAAAGTTTTTAAAATCTAATTTATATTAGTTTTAAAGTTTTGTGTTAAATAAAGTGTAAATAAATTAAATTTTTGGCGATTTTATGACGTATTGGTTATAAAACGGTTGACTCAATTGATTTGTAATGTTTAATAAATTTTTTAAAATCTAATTTATATTAATTTTAAATTTTTGTCTCAAATAAAGTGTAAATAAATTAGATTATCGGCGTTTACATGACGTAGTGGTCATATAACGGTTAATTCAATTGATTTGAAATGTTTAATAAAGTTTTTAAAATCTAATTTATATTAGTTTTAAAGTTTTGTTTCAAATAAAGTGTAAATAAATTAGATTATCGGCGATTACATGACGTATTGGTCATTAAACGGTTAATTTATATATAATTTTTATAATTTTATATTTTTCATGATGTAATAAATTAATTAATTGCACATTTCAGGCAAAAACTAATCCAATTTATTACAGCATACGGCTTATAGAAATTATATTATTATATTAATATATTAAGGATCAATTATTTATAATTTCCAGATGAAAATTAATCAAATTTATTACAGTCTACTCCTTGGAGAAATTAGCCCATTATTAGATTTTGTTTTAATTGAATTTTTTTCAGGTTACAGTTGAATAACAGATGCCGATAACAGATGACAAATTACAAAAAACAGAATTCAGAGCAGTTCAATAAAATTGTGATTATCTTATTCATACTAATAGTAGTTTAAAAATTGGCTACCGGAAAACTGGACCAATTCAGCCATTACTAACATACTTTTCCTTTCCCTACACCACAAAAATAGAATAAAATTGTGCCATAATGATTATAAGGTGTCTGAAACCGGGTCGTTTCTATCATACATGGAAATATATTTATAGAAACATAAATATATGAAAACCCTATCCCACCGTTTGTTAAATGTAAAAAGGCTCTGGGAGGACCGGCATTAGCCGGAAAGTTTAACAAGCGCTTGGTGTTCGAAAATTGTGCCTTAAACGAATATTGAAGTGCTTCTGGCTAAACAAGTGAAATAGACCTCTCACGCAAACAATAGAAGAGATAATGGAAGATTTTATATTTCTGGAACTAAAGAAAGAGATTAAAAAAAAGCAAACACTCCGAATATTGACACCTACCGAGCATTAATTAAGTATATCGAACATGGATTGAACGCGAAGAATAACGGAATGAAGGATTCCATAGAGCCACCCGCTCTTGTTGCTAAAGTTTTTCAGGTCAAATCTTTTACAAAATCGTGAGAGGAAGCCTCAGCCATTATACCATTTGGTATTAACACTGGATGGTAAAAAAAATCGAAAGGAAGTATGGTATAATTTTTAAAAAATATCTAGGAGCCCAGGAAAAGAATTGGACCAATACGATGGAGGCTTCAGTAATTACCGAGGGTTGATTAGTTCCTGAAGTTTGCGTGAACAAACTTCAACGAACCCACCACAACGTTAGGATTCCCATTAGTGGAGTATCTTCGAATATCACTATACCAATGGTCGAACAACAGTTACCGTCAAATCGCGAGTGGATGCAAATTTGTCACGAAGGTTGACGTTTTCTAAATTAAAGGGCTCAGTATTAGGGACTTGGTATGAGCTAGCTTCATTACACTTCGCCGATCGTCTTGAGCATCAGGATCTCAATGTTTATATTCTTTTGAGAGCAAGTCACTTCTTCAAACGTCTACTTAAGATTGCAGGACCCATTGCCTAATTAATATTATCAAAAGTCAATATTATCTTCGAATTTCGTACAAATTGTGCATGTAAGAATATTATGAGCTGCTCAACTTCTCAGCTGAACATTGTTACTTAGCTCACCATCTAGCAGTCAATCCACTACCACATTATCAAGCGTTTACCGAGATATGACAGTGGTAAGCTTGGACGGACCAAATGAACACAAAATTATGGGTATTCACTGGGATACTCAAAGGATACCTTCAAGTTCCATGAAATTGAGCTACCAAAACCAACTGTCTACACGACCTGCTTGGGTAGGTAGCATCATTTCAATAAAATCATTATTTCAGCAGTTATGGTTAATACTTTTTAAATGGGACGAACTGCTGCCAAAACAACTATAGATACCTAGTTGACTATACGAAAAAATTGGAAGCAATTAGAGAAAACCAACATACTGCTTACGCTGCGGCGTTCTATTGTAGATCAGTTGAGAAGTTTGCAAATGTATTCGTTCGGTTAATTGCAGCTAAAACGAGAGTGAGGTTGATCAAGACGATTTCTGTTCCTCGACTCGAGCTATGCGGTACTTTTCTATTGGTCACCTAATTTGTTCTAGCCACTTAATCAGTCATTTAATCTATTAAGTTATCTTCTATTCCTGTATATTGTTCAACGGATTCAGAAATAGTCCTGCACTGAATATCGCACCATCCCTCCAATTGGAAAGTGTTCATCGCAAATCAGACTACACAAATAATAGATCTGCTGCCGACAATAAAATGGATTCATATATATATTCACATGTAACAACCCTGCCGACTGTGCCTTTCGAGGGTGCAATCCAACCGACCTGCTTTCGCATCATCTCTGGTTGGATGGACTCCACTGACTCAAACAACATACCTGGCCTCAAGAACGACACCATCATTTCTAAATACCAGACGAATATAAGTGAATGGAACACCAACTGTGCAAACTAGTTAAGCAATTCCACTTCGTAGAAGAAATTTGATTTCTCACCTTAGGATGACCAATCATATAAGGAAAATTAATTTCTGGCCCCACGTTGTTATCCCATCTGAAAATCACTACAATCATTCTGGATTGTTGCAGTAAGTAAGCTGCTGGCAAGACAAGTTAATTAATAGGTATTATCTGTCGATGGCTAAATACTCATCTTTCAGACCAGCTATGGGTAGTTTACACTCAAAAGATTTGTGAGCAGAAAAGGACTCCCCAGCATAATATCCTGTGACAATGGCAAAATTTTTATTGGAGCAAAATAAAAGCTTATCCAGGGTGATTAAATTCACTGCGGAGAAGGAAATTATTTGGAAATGTAATCTTTCGATGACTCCTGACTTTTTCGACCTGGAAAGCAGCAGTCTGGTCCATTAACCACCATATTATTCGAATTATAAAAGATTTAAAAAGAAAACGACATTCCTCTGTCAGATTGAGGCAATACTCAAATCTAGACCACTCACACCAGTAACTGAACAAATTGGCAACATCATGGCACTTACCCCAGCATATTTTTTTACGGTCGATCCACTATTATTCGTTTCTGACATCAAGAACTCAGAAATACGTTTAACTAGATGGGATGAATTTCATAAGCGAATAATGGTGTCTTATGGAAACGATAAATAGTAGAATTCATCAATAACCTACAGCAAAGAACGAAATGGCGAGACCAACATGAAAACTTGAAAGACGGGGATGTGGAGCTCGTCAAAGACATCTATTTGCCAACACTCTCATGGCCACTTACCAGCATCCTTAAAGTTCATTCTGGAGACGATATAACATCATGCGTGTCGTGATATTAAAAACTGCAACTTTGACAAACCTATAGCCAAACTTATTTAATTAGTAGAAGTTAACGGATCAAGCCCTTAACGGTGACCAGAATGTTAACGTTGGTGGATTATTTATTATTGTATCAATATTTTAACACTCAAAATTACGATACATTTAAGCCTTATCAGACCAACCAAAGCTCATATTACTTTCCATTGCTATCTAAAATTTTAGATATATTATTGGATTTATGCAACGATTGTTTCCATTAATCAATGTTGTTATCTCAGCATAGGAAGAATTTAGTAAGATTTAAATTTTATCAGGCATTTTGAGTTTATCCTACCAACTTGATTAATGATACAACATCTGAGATTTGCGAAAAAATCATTTATCCAAGCGGTAAGCATTCTATGATTATAAATATGTGCGGGGCTCATTTTATAGCTAAAGGCCTAAAGTCTAAGAAGACACTCGTGAATATGCCAATTTATGTATGGACTGACTCAACTGTCAAGTTATCCTGAATAATATCTGGCTTAGAGGCGAAGATAGCAAAAATTAATTCAGCTTATCGAAAAGTCGGCGAAATTAACTGATATGATCACGCCAGAAATGGTATTTACCAAAATCCATAAAATGGATTAACCCTCGTCAGATTATTTTCTGTTCCCAAACTTGTCCTAAATTTGAAAAATGACTCGATGATAAAAGATTTGCCAACAATGAAAAGGTGAAGTCTGCGGTTGAATGCTATTAGGAGGAGCTAAATTATTATCATTATTAAAGGTATTGAAGCTATTAAACATTGCTGGAAAAAGTACATTAAGCAAAATTAGGGCTATGTAGAGAAATTCCAAATTGTTTTTCCATATTATTTATGTTTTTTCAGGTCTCGTGTTTCTGGGACCACACTTGTAAATAATAAATTGGTGATAAGCGGGTCAAAATGAAGTAAATAGGTATGAGTTGTTAACATCATACTGAAATTATTATAAAACCTCTGCAGTGTCAAACGGCTCAGATTGGCCACTCTAAAAACAAACTGAACTTAGCTGAACAGATCACATAACTAAATATATTCAGCAAATAGGTCTGTCTGTTGAAATAAATAGCATCATCAAGTTTACGGTTTAAAGCTCTAATTAGTTACCATTACTCACTTTATCACATTTCAATGATGAACAGGATTTATTTAGAATTGGAAAATGTAGGCCGTTTGAAAAATGCTACCTGTTTTTACTCAACATTCGATTATTATACTAAAGGGACTTAAACTTGTCATGATGATCCCTTAGAGCTTCTTCATAAGAATAATTTTCATCCCAGACTATATTTACTTATTGCTTTCTTATACAAATGCGGTACTGGATTTAATGATTTCGCAAGAAGAGTAAAACAGTGCTCCCGTCCATGCATTTTTCCATAACAGGCGTTGATTAACCAAGGAGAATCGCGATTTCATGAAAACATGGTGTCATGTGTATCATCATTTCCTAGTATGTGATTTCGTCTATAATATTTTAGACCGTACTTTACACAAATTTAAATATACGATTTTCCTTATACGATTTTTAAACCAGTCTAAAACCTTAATAAATTATTCTAAAGCTTTTCAACACTGAAATATAAAGCTTTACATTATAAATTCGGGGTGCTAAAAGTCAAATACTCACATCAAAAATTTTAAATGCAAATTAAAGAGAACCAATGTTGATGTTGTTTGTTTTTTGTTTGACTTTATATTTTATACAGGGTGTCCTCAAAGTAAATGATCAAATAATTCACAATACACCAAAATTAATTTCAATCACGTACAGTGTATTTTCTAAGTTTTCCAAATATTAGCTCAATTTTTTCCTCAAGACCTCAACACTTTGAGAATAAGGATTTTTCAATATTTTCGACTGTACATTTTCAAAACTGAAGAGTACATCAATAATACCCACAAAGTGTAACTAATATTAACAGCTTTAATTAATAAAGCTTCGGTCAGAGGAAGCTTGATTTCTTATCGGCGGTATTATACAGGATGATACGAAATTTGCTGTAATAAGGTCACCCGATGTGAAAAATTACTTTAATTAAAAACGAGCTTTGGTCAAACAAATTACATCAACTAGAGAAATCATATTCAAATATTGATGCAACGAATTTGTCGCAACGACACAATCACCAATATTTAATATGTTGTAATGCCACACAAATTTCTTGCAACGCCACACTAACCAATTTGATGCCACCGATATACTAACACATCGCATAGAAAAATCAAATTGGTTAGTGATGCTGTCCTTATTTTTTTCTGGCACTTCGAGAATTGAAGAGTTAAATGAAAAATGCCCAGGTGTCAGAATGTTTAAATCGTCTGTGTCGTTGTTAATGGGTATTAATGGTCTTGAGTTCAAAATTGCTTCTTTTCGGATAACAAGCGTCTGTAGTTCTTCAAACATTGGTGCTAAATTGCCTAGGACTAAGATGGATCTTAACTACAATGACTTCGGCTTCCCATAAATCTCCAAAGCTTGGTGCTGAATGAGGTATCGTATGCCATTCGATCTGTTGTGTGCCTAAATATGTGTACACTTTTTCGTTGTGGATTTTTGATAAAATATATTAAAGAACTCATCGAATATTCTACGAGCGCTGACAAAATTAGTAGCATTGTCACTGTACATGGCGTTTGGAAAACTACTTCTTCCAGTGAATTGCTTTAGTGATGCTATAAATGCATCTGTTAACAACTCACTAACAATTTCAATATGTATGGCCTTGGTTGCCATACAAACAAATAAACAGATGTGAGCTTTAATTCTCTTGGCTCCTCTTCCTCTTTTAGAACTTATATTCACCCAGCGTAATCAACTCCAACATTTGCAAATGGACGAGCGAATGTTACTCTTGATTCAGGTAAATTCCCCATGAGATATTCACCTAGTTTTTGACGTGTCCGAATGCAATGGATACAGCTATCGGAAATTTGTTTAATAACATCCCCGATGACCCAATATTTGGTTCTCGTGATGAAGAGCAGAGTCGATGGATTTGGATGTAGATGCTTGATATGTAGATATCTTATGAATTTATCGACCAATTTATGCTGTTTAGGCAAGATGACTGGGTGCTTTTTACTATAGCTAACCTTCAAATTCTGAAGACGACCACCCACGCGCAATATACCGTTTTCGTCAATAAATGGGCCAAGCGATCGTAATTGACTATTTCATTTGATTGATTTGTTTGTTTGGAGCTGGAGTATTTCTTCCTGAAATGAATCATGCTGCCCCCATTTTATCACAAGATCTTCGCTTTTCTTCAATTGTTGACTTGTTATATAGGGTAACTTAATTTGACGACATATTTCAGCAAATAAAAAACAATTGCTGAGAACTCGAAGAATTAAGATGAAAGACGAAAATTTGTCAACAAAATATTCTATCGGCATTATTGGTTTGACGTCAATGTTACCTTTTGTTGAAACTAATGCAGTCTTCCTTCTATCAATAGTGGCCAGTTCAACTGAAGTACCCTTGTAATTCGGCCAATATGATGTTGGCCTTTGTAAATATTTGTCCCATGCCATCAAATTTGATGTTTAAATAGTTCTGATCGCACAATCCGCCGGGATTAACTTGGTCAGTACGTGTTGCCAATGATTACTCGGTAGCTTATTAAATAAACGACTGGTTCTGTTGGCTACAAAACAGTTCGATTGTGCGATATTGGATTCTGTTCAGGCATACAATGAGTCTGCTGGTGCATTAAAGATCCCTGTGACCTTGTGAATCAATTTAAGCAGAAGTAGAAATGTTTCAATGGTGAACCCTTTGTCTTCGCGGCAATCAAATAGACGATATTTTCTCCGTTGCTACTAGTGGTTCTTGAATATACGACGGCTGAATAGGCCTTTTCAGCCGCAACACAAAATCCATGATATTGAATGGTATACAAGGACTCCATGTGAATAAATCGTGGGATGCGTATGGTTGCGAGACACGTAAATTCATTTCTAATAGAGCACCAAGTTCGTTTGATTTCATCTGGCAAAGAATCAGCCCATTCTATTTTGGTCAGCCAAAGAGATTGAAGCAGAATTTTTTAAGGTAATGGTTGCTGGACTGAGCCAGCTCAGAGGATCAAATATTTTTCCACTTTCCGATAACAATTCTCGCTTTGTTAATTTATGGGGACCCAATTCCGGTACACTGAAAGTAAATGCGTCTTCGCTTGACCCTAACAGATTCCCAAAGTTTTAATTTAAGTCACGCCCAAGCTTCTCTTCTGGTATTTTGCGCAGTAGTTTATTGCTATTTGAACTCCACTGTCTTAAAGAGAACCCGGCCCGCGTTAAAATTTTAAATATATATTAAAGTTTTGCAATATAGCTTAATCAAGGGAATCACCAGTTTTCAACAAGTCATCCAGGTAAAAATCCGCCACAATTGCTTTTTTGTGCTGACGAAATCTAGTCATGCTAGTAAAAAGATCTTTTTGAAGCGGTTGACCTGTTCTAAGTACGTCGTTTAATGATAGACCTGTATCTGATTTGCATGAACCATCAAATACATCGCGTAGTTTTTTTGTCATGTTGCCTTGTTTGATTATAGCGTGATGAGGTAAGTAAAATGTGTTACTGGCTTTAATGAACACTTCCTGACTGGGAATCCGAGACATATGACCAACTCTTCATATATTCCCACATAAATTTTACTTATTCTGATTTTAGATTTTCATCTTTCTAGAATTTCCGTTCCATTGCGACCATTATCGATTTTGGTTGAATAGTTTCGAGGCCAACTGGTCTGTTACAGAAAAATAAAGTAATTTTCTTGTTATCACTCACCAACCAAGACGAAATGACGGACATCGATAGGAGTTTATGCAGATTTAGTGAATAAGAGTCAATCAATGATCAGAATCTCTTGCTTACGGAAGAAGAAACGTTATGCGAGAATCACGTCAAACAAAATATCTAGAAGGACCCTGAACAGTAGTATCACGAGCTCATGCATGAATATGAAGAGCTAAACCTGATTTCATGAGATTACTCCCTCAAAGATGTTCTGAGAAAGAATTTTACTTACCTCATACAATATTCGACGGTTCAGCCAGTTCCAGTACTGAACCGTTCAATCTAGTTTGGACGATATCACCTTTTGATTTGAAGAATACAAGATTACGTTTTCTACTGATGGGGAAAAGATGTATCGGCAAGTTTGTGTCTCTTCAGATGTCATCAAGTACTAAAAAAATAGTTCGAATATCCTTCTAAACCCACTCGTCATTTTCGGCTCTCTCTTGTCACATACGATTTGGAATTTGCTCCATATTTAGCCTAACAAGCCATTCAGCAAATAGCAGATTAAATCCAAAACTATGCTACATACGTAACCCATATCATATATTCAAGAATATTCACGAGAATGACCTAATGACAGGAACTGATGACGAAGACCATCAAAGAAAAGATTCATGAAAAGTAGACAATAAGATAATTATAGAAAAGTCCAATAAGCTGACAGAATCAGGACTGACCTACACAAAACAAACTATTCCAAAGAAGCAAACCGTCTTTTTGGTTCGCTTGGTTGGATCATCATCTTTAAAATATTTTTATAACTGCTTTGGACAGAAAACCTGAGTTGGGATGAACCGCCCACAGGAGTCAAATATCTATTGTAAGAAAAGATAAGGCAAAAAATAAACCCAACTAATACCATTTTTATTCCCAGATTTCTCACTACTACTAGCAGTTCTAATGTCGAAATGCACGAATTCTGCGATGCGAGTCAATCCGCTTATGTAACCGAAGTATATTTTAAAACAACCAGCATTGATAGGGTTTCTGTGCGGCTCATTTCTGCAAAAAAAGGGTAACACCGATAAGGCAACAAACTTTGCCTAGACTTGAGCTACGTGCAGCAGTATTATTGAGGCACCTAATTCCTAGTTCTTAATATCTGGAGCCAATACTCTTTATCACTATGTTTTCGATTTTAGTATGAAGTTATGCCCGATTATTAACAAAAGTGGTCGTTTTAACCCTATTCTTAAGAAAGGAGGTTGCCCAAAATGAAAAAACTGTAGCCACATATAAATCTTTTGCCAAATATACAAATTACTGTTTTACGTAGAATTGGAGAGAATTAATCCTCTGGTGGAGAAAATTGTAACTGACTGCTACCAATGAAGATTTCATCTGAATCGGACAGTCACTGATCAAGTTTTTTGGCTAACGATGATTCATTCTAAATTTTACGAAACAGCTCGTGATATGCACTATATATCCTGGATTACCAGAAAGCCTATAATTCAATTCATCAGGAGAGAAGAATCTGGCAAATATATGTGATGAAAAAATGTTGTGATTATTGGAACTACTGGATCAATTGGAACTATTTAAGGCTTTCGATAGTCTCAAATTCAATAACTCTAAAAAATATATGCTTACAGATGTAAGGCACTAATACACAATAGACTTTAGAAGTGGTGACCTCACATTTGAAGAAGAGGTTCTCCAATCACTGTAATCCCAAAGCGTGTCTTCACATGATAACCTTGCTTTGTATAACTTACGTCCACTGCTCTAGTTTAAATGACTGTTAAAATAAGGTAAGCTGGTTCAATGCGTTAGCCATTTCCCGTTGTCATATAAAGAAATGATAAATAAACCCTGACGCCTTAGTATGAGAGGTGGCTGATGACATTCGAAAGCAGTGTCATGCGCAAATTCCGATTAGGAAATTTTTTTAAATATTTTCTCGTCGACTATTAGAACACCCTGTATATATATTGTTACTTTGTCGGGAACAATTTAAAATCATTTGTGCTTTAGGTTGGCACTTTTCTAGTTTAATCAAAATAATATTTCAACTAAAATTTGAATAAAATATACATTTGCCATCATAATAAACCAATGTGATTACTAAAATGGTTGATTCGAAATTTATGAAACAAAAAACAAAAAATTACAATAAAATTATAGCTTACTATATATGCTAAGCTAAAAACATAAACGAAAATTGTGTTTTTCCGAAATACCAACAAAATAAAAAAACAAAAATAACAAAGATTAAGTTAATTTTTCGTATTCTCGCTCATTTTTTTTAGCATAATTCAAATTTTCATATTTTATTATGCTATTTCTTTAGCTGTATATCTGGAGTTTTTATGTATTTTGAAATGTCTTTACTATATTGAGTAAGTTACTCAAGGTGAGCCCACGATAAATAAACCAATTGTTTTAAAAAATATTTAAAAATCAGCCAAACTATTCCTCCCTAAGCTCCTTTTTACTTTAATTCGATTAATAGATTGTGGTTGGTCTATATTATTAATCCTAAGTCTAACTGTTACAAAGAGTTTTCGACCTTTCAAAGATGACCGATGATATTTGAGTGAAAAGCCAAAATAAATGGAAACAATTTTTACAACCAGGTCATAATGAATACTAAATTGGATTTCTCAAAAAAAAATACATAAAAGTAAGCCTTTATCAAGGACTGCCTTTCTATAGGAATTTTTGGAGATTAATCGAAAATGTCTAAAACTTACAAAAATTCAAGTTGGTTGGCCTATCAAAACTTCAAAATTTTGCCACAAATCGAAAATTTACAAAATACACTCAATTTTTAAATGAACGATTTTGGATGTGGGAGTTGGGAGAGCTAAAGTAAGAAAGCAGTTATATACAACCGTAAATCGATTAGATCGAAAAAATTGCATTTGTGACAACCTGATTCCGCACATCATGCTTTATTGTGATAATTGTATCCTTATAGATGCTAACAATGAATGAAAATGCAAAAGGACTTTTACTGTATACAATTTAAATAAAGCAAAGAGGAAACATAATAATAGGAATGCAAAATTTTCCACAATGAAGTTAAATCATGATGTTGAATATTTTCAAGAAAACAATTTATAAGATTAAAAAAAGTCAACAAAGATTTAAATTGTAGAGCAAGAACTGCATAATAAAATTGTTAAACATTTGCACCATTTCCTTTCTATAGAAATCAAATCTATACCTCTAAAGTGAAACGAAAATAATTTTAATGTCACTTCCATAATTAAAATTACATCTTATTTACGACAGAAATGTTTATATACAAAAATGTAAATTCATCTGGAATTCATAAAAAGTTAGTCAATATTTCATATTGGTCAATTAGATCCGTATGTACTGAATCTTGAAAACTACAATGTATCGTTTGTAGGTATGCAAATCTGTAATTGGTTTTAGTTCTGCTACTGCAAACTACAGTTTGAAAATCTAAGTAAGACGAAACTGGGATTGGTGTCTTTTCCAAACACTTAGCTTGTTTTGCGTTAATCTCGACATTTACCAAATAACATCATTAGTAATCGCAAGACAATTGGTATGTCCCGGTGGTGTATAAATTAGATGTTCGGCGATTATATGACGTATTTGTCGTAATTCAATTGGTCTGTAATGTTTAATCAATTTTTTTTTAATTTAATTTATATTATTTTTAAAGTTTTGTGTCAAATAAAGTGAGTATAAATTAGATTTCTAATTAATGGGGGTATTTGCGGGTATTTGCTTGTTACTTGGGTTATTTTATTATTATATTGCTTCACGAAGCCATCTATGTACAGTTTCCATGCCAAAATTTGTTGCATTATATTGTTTGTCTCACTTGGAACAGATTTTGCTGTATTCGTAGGGTCTTTTTGCACAGGTGTAGTCATCCTTCTGTCTTCCTTAGCTGTTGTCTTTCTTTCATGCGCTTCATTTGGTATTTTTTAAGGCACTTTTGGGTTTTGAATCTCCGAATTTGGTGCACCTTCGAATTTTATGGCAGTTGTGTCAGTTGTTGGTAATGGTTTTGCGGGGGTGGATGTAGTGGTTTCGTTGAGTTTTTGGTCTGGGTTTTAGCTTTTGCAGAGTAAACTATCAATGGCAGACTTGTAAGGGCCTGGTTCACTCGACGACGCTTGGTTTTGAAGGCGTTTGGGTTGTGGGTGGGATGGTTTGGGTTTTGGGTGTGCTAACTTTGATTTTCAGAAGCCTGTAGACTTGTAGAATTTCAGAGAGTTCTGTTTCCAACCTGTTGGATAATAGATATACAATACCTTTGCTGATTACGCTGGTATCATCCATGAAGCAGCTGGTTGGTAAGATTTTGGTATGAATGGATCATATGTAGGCTTGTCATCCGCCCTGTTTTCTGGAAAACAGTCCTCCTTTTGTAAGAAATTGCCCCCCTCCTCCACAAACACAAAAATATCCTCTACTAGAAAAATAAATATAATATTTTGTAGAGTCCAAAACAGGAATGTAAATAACATAGAGAAGGCTGGAAAAGAACGGGTGGTAGAAAATTAAGTTAAGAAAATTAAAGCCAAGAAAGCATGTAAGTAGATCACGATATGTAAACGCTATAATGGCGAAAGACCGATCTCCTTTAGTCGACGAACATAACTCAAATTCGACTACAGTTTGTGGGATTGGTGGCATTCTTTCGAAAGTTCATGAAAAATTCTAAAAGTTGCAAAACTTAAGACCACGTTTTTATTCTAAATTAGGTAATCGCATAACGTTAGCAATATAAGATACTAATTTAGAACATGAAGTGGTTAACAATGCTTGATCGAAAGAGTTAGGTTGAATTTTGTTGCAAGTCAATCAGTATAAAACAAAGTTGACCTGTAAACATTTAAGCAGACAGACCATCAAATGTGAACAAAAGTATCATTCATAGGAATTGGAAGCCTGAGCCATCGTCGCGATGATAACCGATTGTGCGTCATTATACTAACTTGTTCAACAAAAAAAAAATTTTGACGAAAACGAAAGAAATGGCTATTAAGAAAATAAATCGAGCTGCGGTTAACAATCTAGAGAAGTTCGATAGTAAACACCGGAAACCAAGGATCTATCACGAGTGATCGATGGTAGATTTTTAGTGAAAGTTTATTATTATAAAACATTTTTAACGCCGCTACGAAGTTTTTAACATCGACACATATCGACGAGATGGTTGTCTGTTTTGCCTTCTAGAGGTAAAAGTATAATTATTTGGCCAGCTTTATCAAGGTATTTCATTAGTGAAGATTTACCAAAATGGATGTATCGATGTTTTGGGCTTACAAAATGGAAAAAGGTTTTTGTCCCTATAGCAGTGTTTAAAACAAAAGTTTAACAGTCCTCTTCTGGAATTTTTGAAAGGTGGTGAGCCAAGTCGTTGGCGAGAAGATAGGAAGGGATACACTTGTATTTTTTGTGAATTTCTGATTGGGAAGGTGTTTTGGTAAGAATGACACGTTCGAGGATTTTTCCTGCACCTGGAGGAAGGCTGTTAGGCCTGTACAATTTTGGAATTTGTGTGGTTTGTTATGTTATTGTACATTAATAAATTATTGGTTATTGGATTATTCAATTATTGTATTGTTGTAGTATTGTATGATTGTATTATCATGGGATTAAATTGTTATGGGATTATATTATTATAATCTCATTATAAATGCTAGACTCGCGTAGCATCGTATTACGTGAGACTAACTAACATGAAGATGGTATATTGGGTGCTTTAATTGGTTCATGGGGATATATTGTTGTCGTAGTCTATTATTGTACTTGTTTTTGCGGGTAGGAGCTTTTTCCTCCCTTCAATGAATTTTTCAAGATTTTCAAAAAAAAACTCTTTATTTCAAGTTGTTATTAAGTTGTATATAATTTTTATTATTCTATTATTCGTTATGTAGTATCGCGTACAAAATGGAGGAAACTACCGCTTTATAAAATTTAGTGTTTATATACATCCAGTTTTCCATGAAATTTGGTGTATTGGGTTTCGAAAACAATGACCCGGGTAAATGCTACTATTACCGCAATTTTAACCGTGTACTAGGTAAATTGAAAAATTGTACTAAAAAGCTGGGTAAATGATTGTTTTTATTGTTCGTTTGACGTTTGATTTTTTTATAATTCGAAGTTTTGTGCGTTATCGATATGTAAGTAAATAGAATTAAAATTCTTTTAATTTTTTGCAATATTACTTACATTTTTTTATTTATTACTTATATGTTTATTTTTTCTTGCAGTTTGTTGGAATATATATATAGAAAAATGAATATAATAAATGAAAAATCCAATAAAAACTAATGGTATAAACAGAACCAGAGCGTCAACGACGAGCGTCAACGAATTAATATATTTCGCCAGCGATATCGCTGTAGTAAACAGAACTAACAAAAGCGTCAGCGTATCGCGATATAAAAATAACAAGAAAAATTTTAAAACATGGCTGCTGTATTATGCTGCTTTATTAAAAAAACACCTTAAAAAAATAAAAAACAGTTGGCAACATTGTTTCGCCGGCGATAAAATTAGAAATAGACTCTAAATTTATTTCAACGAAAAAATCGTCGTCGCCATCGTCGATGTTTCTGTTAGCATACTATGCTTTTAGTGTATTTTAATTTGACAGGCGTCGACGCTCGTCGTTGTCGCTCTGGTTCTGTTTATACCAATATTCCGAAAGATGTAAGACTAATTTTTTTTTTTTCGATTTTTTATTTTAATTTAAAAATAATATATTTTTTTAGGGACTTTACAAGAAGAGCGGTTGCTAATCCGATATAGAATTTTATTGGATCGTGATTTCTAGTCCAGTCATTCTATTCCCAAACAATGTTGGGAGCAAGTATTAAGTTAAATATATAAAGATACTATTTTCAGTTCAATAATACAATATTTTTTTGGTTAGAAAAGTGATAAGAGAATCAGAAATACTGAATTTTATAAATAATTTTTATTTAAAAAATGTATGAACTGTGTTCCTATGAATTAAAAAAAGTGATAATATGTGAATAAAATAAATTAAAAAATGTGTGAATTTTGTTTTTTCAAATTCATACATAAATTATCTCTAAATTGAACTGCATTTGCATAATCCCTTGAACTTCTTGGTTCATATTCATTATTAAGCTCGATATTCTCTAGTTTAATTATGTCATATGCCGATACACAAATGTTATGCATTACGCAGAAAGCAGTAACCACTTGAACACATCGCTTAACCTCCAACTCCAAAGTTTTGTAAAAGATGGCTCACCATCTAGTCTTAAGCATTCCAAATGTTTGCTTGATAGTGACACGAGCTTTAGAATGTGCATGATTGAACCGAGTTTGTCGCTCAGTTACATTTAAGCCTTTGTAAGTCGTCAAAATTGTGATTGGGTTCATCATGCACTTATAGCCTGCATCGGCCAATATAAAATAATCTTCAGGCGGAAAAGATGCATTTTTATAGAGGCTGCCATTTATTAGCACCCGCTGGTCGTGCACGGAGCCACACATGTTTATTATTTTAAAGTTTGGGTCACACGCGGCTTGCATCTGGATGGAATAGTTCATTTTCCGATTTATGTACTGGTCTTTTTGATTTGGCAGACATTTAATTTTAATATGGCACCCGTCAAATGCACCAACTGCTTTATTAAATACAGCAGAATGAGCCTAAAAGAAAATTACATTGATTGGTTTTATACAAATAAATGAAACCACTGAGAGTTGCGTATAGATTGCAATTCTTGCCTTATTCGCGAATTTAGCCTCAATATCATCTAGGGCTGAAATTGGTGGTATTTTATTTGAACCACCGTCGGTGAAATCTTTTTTTTAAATATTTAAATAATTATGAATTATGTCCTTCACTGTTGATTTTGGCATTATCATAGCCTTTGATATCACACGGTAGCTTGTTCCACATCCTAACCAAAATAAAAAAACAATCCAACCTCTGTGCTCCACCCATGAGTTTTTAGCGGGATCAATTCCGCGATCTTCCTAAAAAATGCAGGTGTCACGCTAATGTTGTTCTTTGTTTCGTTGAAATCTCCACTCAAAATATCCATAATTATAGGTGGTTTGTGATCCTGGCAATAAGATAATTTTGTCTTAAAGTTAAAATAATTAATAAACTAAATTTTTTCGAAAATAATATATTTATTACCTCTTGTGATTGGTACAGGCCTTTTAAAACTTCTTCCACTAGATTTATAAACTTGTTTGCCAATTTAACAATTTTCCCAAACATTGTAATTAACATTATAAAACTATTTTTCTGTTCCATTGACATCTGATCAAAATTGTTAATTTCCATAATTTTTAATAAAATAAACTTTTCTTTCCCCACACAAACATAAAAATAATTTTTAGATATATTTTAGTATCAATATACCAGCGAAATTAGCCCGTCAACCATAAAAACTTTACCCTAGAACCCATATTTTGTCAATGTATTTGAGTATTCGTCCGCAGCCAATATATAAATATAAAATATATAAATCCATGCTCTATTAATGACTTTTTAGAACAATGCATGAATCCGACTAAGTTAACATAAACAAACACTAAACTTCAAATAGGATTTACGTAACCAAGCTAATACATAATTAAATTATAAATGATATGATTATTATTAATAATATAATCGATTCTAATAATTTTAGATCTAAACAAAACCAACACGAATGTATTACAAGCCTGATTGTTGCATCGAGTACGCAGATACTCTCTCACATTAGTCCATCTGAACTTGATTGTGTCGGTGCGAAAATAACATAGAAATTGTTTGTTTTTTTTTTTAACTAAAATTGTATAGTGTAGCGATCACCAATACTTTCAAATATAGATGGACACAAAACCAACACTATTGTATATTATCAAAACCCTCTTTACTACAAGCCGTATTGTTTGCATACTCATGCTATACAAAAATATATACTTTCATTGTATTGTAAGTAGAAAATCGTGTCGGGATATGATAGCGAATATTGTGTAAAAGAAATAAACAATAAAATCAAATAATGCGCATGCGTTTACAATTTTTTTTTATTAATTTTATATGGAGTTTTGATATTTACCAATACATCTAAAGTATATATTTTCACTAATACATTTTAAAAATACATGATGATGTGTGTCAACGAAAGTTTCAAGACGGCTTGTAGTAAAGAGGGTTTTGTATATTATACAAGCCATGAAGCTTGGCTAAGTAAAACATATTATGACTACTATTTGGTGTATGTGTTAGTGAATTTGACTACAGTAAAAATCGAAACAAAAAATTATATTTCGCACTGTCCATACTCCTCTAAATTCAAAGTACATAACATTTCTACAAAAAAAACGAAACAAAAATTATATTTTGCACTGTCCATTCTGCTCTAAATTCATAGTATATAGTATAGTATATAATGAAGTAAATAATAATAACAATACTTCTCTCTCTCGTTAAATAATAAATTTGTTTTTTGCTTTGTCTTAAAGAGCGCAACATACTGTTGTTCCATCATTCGTATTCACTTTTTATTTACATCAAAGCATATAATAAAAGTATATACAAATTATACTACGTCACAACACTAATACTTAGGTATAGTAGTCACTTTTTGGCATGAGTATCGCAACTTCATGGCTTGTATATACATTTGTGTTGGTTTTGATGGACAAGAAAATGAAAAAATATTAGTGACAATCGGGCTTGTATACTATAGGAAGTTTTGCTCTAAAGCAATATGAAATATGTTTTCTGCTGATGGTTAACAGGACTGTCATATTATAAAGCTATTACATTGCCATATTTGTATATTTTTGCTTTGTTCATCTTATATTTCTATTTATAAATTTATATTTAACGGTACAGAGTTGAATTAATTAATTTGTAATTTTAAGGCGAAAACTAATCTAATTTATTACAACCTATAGACAGCCGGAATTATATTGTTGTATAATTTGTTTAAGATTCTAAGAATTAATTAATTTATAATTTCAGATAAAAATTAATTCAATTTATTGCAGACTACGGCTAAGAGCAATTAGTTCATTAATAGGTTTTGCTTTCAGCGAACCTTTGCATATTTCAGATGATTGGTAGCACACTGGAGTTGTTTATAAGAGATGATATAACGCAAAGCAGTTCAGTAAAATTGTGCTGGTCAATTCTGTCATTACTGACATACCTTTCCTTTTCTACCCCACAAATTTATTTACTAACTATTGGCCGCCAAGGTGTTTTTAACCGGTTCGATCTCAATAATTAAAATAATATCCTGCCTTATCTGAAATTAATTATTTCAGGTCGTAGCTTGTAGACTGCACAATATCGATGTCAGCATTTGGTTTCGACGAAGCGTTAGAAACTAACTGAAACGCTATAAATAACGAAAGATGCTTGTTGAATTCTTTGAATAATCCCACGGAGTATAATTTACGAGTATTTTAATCTATCAGACAATTGTTCTTGCAAATAATATGCATTCTCCCTAACTTTGTGATTCTGGTAATGGGATGCTCATCTATTTTAATGTGTGGATAAACTGAAATAATAAAACCTTCATTCATGGCATCATTACAATTGAGGTTCAATACCTAGTATTAGTATTTTGCCTAGTATTTTAATTATAAATCTAGTCTTATAAGATTAACACAGTCATTGGAATCGATGACAAATGAACATATAAAACAGTTGCGGCTGATGTAATTCATTTCGGAATTAGCACGCACAACATAATTACGTTGATAACGACACCACTGCTTCACATTAAATTTTACGAGTCAACATCTAGGCGAAATGTCACTATTTGCGAAAGTGGAAAATTAAAACATTTACAACATAAAGCCTAGTAATCAGATCGATTTCAAGCGAAATTTTCATATGATTTTACCAAAACGAAATTAGAAATGAAAATTTTCGTTTCTGTTTTCGTCAAGTGGTTTCAGTTCAGCGATAAAAACGTAAGATTCTCTCTATGCATCAGAGATGGAGTGCAAAACTCTTCAAACCAATTTCACGCGAAAAAATTTAAATACAAATTGTAAAATAAAGTGATATTACTACAACACTATGACATCCAAAGTACCTTTAATTGACATGACAATGATGAAATAAGCATCAGTGCTTTGGAAAAAAATATATAAATAAAAACTAGTTTGAGGAGTTAAATTTATTGAATAATTTTTTGTTGGTTGATGGTGGGAAAGGTGGGACATAGATCTTTCATTTTGGTTGAAATGTCAAACAAGACGGTCAAAGAAGGTAAGCTCGCAATCGTGATATTGAACCAAATTTTTTTTAATATGAATTCTAATGAAATAAAAATAACCATTGGTGTAACCTGTAAAGTGAATCTAATATATAGAGAACGAGAGAAAACTTTGGTTAGGGGCTAACTTTGCTTAACGGTTAGCGGTTTGGAGTAATTTGCATTGAGGATTTCGTTCTCTGATCGAAATCTGGTCATAGTCCTGAACCAGGATGCAAATGTTAAATTAAAACAACCAAGATTCCTAAGGTCATCGATCTATTGAGTAACGAAATAAGGTTAAAAATCACGAGCTAACGAGTTGAAAAAGCTTTAGTCGGGTAACAGATGGTACGGAACACAAACCAAAAATAAATAAAATAATCAAATTCGGCACGTTCGAATTCTTTGGCGTGAATAAATGAAATTACCGTATTTAAACCGTTTTAACACCCTTAAAACTAAACTTTATATTTCAATTATATTTATTACTTTCAAAATAAAATAAAATAATAAAACTTTTTAACTGTTAATAATTCCAAATCTTTCGGTTTTTGTTTTTCATCTGTTAATCGCATTTTGGATTTTTGTTTATTTTCCAGTCGGTGCTTGAAATATAAAAGTTTACCGTTTTATACTGTTACAAATGGGATACAAATTTTTTTTTTAATTAAAACTTGATTTTTTTAACTTTTATTGGATTTGTTTTTGTTTCTATTTTTATTATTTATTATTTAGTATTTATATTTTTTGTAATTTAATTGATTTATTGTTTATTGATTTATATGTTGGTTTCAATGGTTGGGAGTGTTGTTGAACTTTGTTTCAACACAGCTTGCTATATGGTGAGTTGAAAATTTATACCGTAAAATATCATAATTTGTAAAATTAACAAAATGTTATGGCATTGTATTTGTATTTGTATAAAATTGGTTACTCAACAAGAGTTTTGCATACACAATAATCTGTTCCGATGTCAAACCATAAGGGTTATTATTATAAAGTGCAGTTTTGGTTACGTCATAGTCGATGACCATTAAACTGCATCTAAAGTGCTTAGTTTGTTGCAGGAGTTATACCTCGGGATGGAATTCTTCAAAGCCTTCGGAATCTATTTTAAACTATTTGAAGTGTCGGGTAATGCTATTTCTTCTCCCTTTCCCTCCGTCAACTCGGGTCCTCCCGTTAGTCACATTGTTTCCCCTGACCAAGCCATTGCTTTATCCGATGTTATAAATTTTTTCCTTTCGTGTGTCCCGGTGGGATTGGGTCGTACAAACCTATTGTCTTGTAAAATTGATAAAAAAGCTGATTCACCAATAAAACAGTGACACTATACTCTTTCTCCTGCATTTCGAGCTCAACTTTATGGTGAGTTTGATCATATCATTACATTTTAAGTCTTATAAAGAAGTGAGTCTCTGATGTTCACTAGTCACACTGATAAAAAAATCAAATGAGAATGTTAGGTGGTACCTTGATGCCCGACGAGTTGATGAGGTTACTGTGAAGGATGCCTATCTATTATCGATAGTTGAGTGTCTTCTGTGTTGATCGGAAAACACCTTCTTTATTTTTAGTATAAATTTGCGGACGCATTTTGGCAGATTCCTCTCACAAATGATGTCTTATGCCTTTCGGGTTATGCAATGCACCACAAAGCATGTGCCAATTGATGGACAAAGTGATTCTTCATCAATATTTCGACCAGGTATTTGTCTATTTAGATGACCTCTTGGTAACGACCTGGACTTTTGAAGAACACCTTGTCTAATTAAAACCAGTCACCGAGCGGTTGCGGTGGACCAATTTAGCCATAAATGTTGAAAATAACAGGTTGGTTCTCAAACAGATAAAGTAAATGGGGCATTTAATCGGTAACGGATTTATCAAAGTCGACCTTGAAAAGGTTGAAGCCCTCTCTAAATTTCCAGTTTCCACTAACATTCACCAACTTCGCCGTTTTCTCGGAATGAACAGTTGTTAACATCGGTTTATTTCAAGCTATTTTTCCATCGCCACTCCCTTAACATTTATTGAAAGTCAATATTAAACTTGTATGGAATCCTCGAACTGAGACTTCATTTAATAAATTAAAAACTGCCTTAACCAGCGCTCCAGTATTTGTACATGCCAACTACAACCTTCCCTTCTTCATCTAGGTGGATGCATCGACAACAGGGATTAGTGGGTACTTTTTCAAAATCACAATGGACAAGAGCATTCCATCGCCTTCTATTCGTATAAACTCGTATTATACTTCGTATAAACTGGAAGGTTATGCCGCTGTACTTTGCGTCAAGAAATTCCTGTCTTATGTGGAGAAGTTCGAGTTTACTTCCATCACGGATCATCCGAGTCTCCGCTGGTGATGCAGTGGTCTGACTTGCCAGACCGATTAGCCAGGTAGAGTCTAAAGGAATGGCATTGAAGTTACACAACCATTTCAGTACCATACATAGATTTTCGTGGTTCTTTCCCGCAATTTCGAAACCAAAACTCGTACATTTAGTGGTGCTGGATAATTATTCAAAATTCGTATTTTTTAAAGCGTTAAAAGAACCGTCAGCAACCACCCTGTGCCAGTTTATAGAATAGGTCCATCTTTTCACTGTCCCTGAGCTCGTTACGACTGATAATGGGATGCAGTTTAAATCATTACAATTCAGACAGTCATTTTTCTCCTATGAAGGTAAACATATGCGAACATCTTTCCACTCCTGATGACAGAGCAACGCGAAACGCGTCAATCACATCGGATTAGACACGGATCTGAATATGAAGTTAGACGTTAGTTGGGGTGCTGCGATAATAGCACAGCGGCCATTTTTACGACAGCAAATCGAATCGATCGTATACACAAGGAAGTCATAATCCGTTTGCGTAACGCTCATTTTAAAGGAAAACGAGCGTACAATATGACTAGTCGCCCGCGTAGTTTTACAGTGAAACAACATTTTTTTGGACGTATGTATGTACTTAGCAGTGCAATACGAATATTTTCTACCAAGCTAGCACCAAAGTTTATACCTTCCACCATTGAAGAAAAAACCGGACAAGTATATAGCTATTGACTTGTAAGTTGTTGCCGACTTTGTTTAATAAACTATTGGCCATTTCGAATCTTCAGTAATCAAAAAAATATATACTTAACTCCTAGCAATAAAGTTCATTCTTTCCATTTCCTGATGACCTTGGTGCAGTTGACGTAATATTGTTTGCGGAAAATTTGTAGAACTACGATTGTATCACCGCCGAACATGAGACATTTGTTTACAATTAATAGACTTTGGTATTTTGCATATAGAAATCCTTAACTTGCTTGTTATTGATTTCATTTATAGAATTCGACCTTCCAGGTGGAACTTAAAATATTATATTTTGCAGCAAATCATCTTCGATTTGTATTGAGTCGCAAATGTAATCTTTTTCTGGTTTAACATGTAAATTTGTCAATATATCAGACGGTAACCATCAAATGTTGTCTTTAATTCAGCAATACTTTATTTGTTTGATGCACTCTATTTGTCTGATGCAGCGAAGGAGTTGATTGGAACATTCCATAAATTGAATTTTTCAATCAAGTCGATTTCCAGAATGTTGAAACCTTTTACAAGAAGGTATACCTTCTTTCGTATAATTTTTGGAAGTTATTTCATAGTCAAATTGAGACAAAAGTTCCATTGGTTAACCTAAAGTAGTGATAGCAGGATGTTCCGTGTGTTATAAGGTGTTTTATTTTAAGTAATTTTACTCCAAAATTATAGTCGTATCTGATCCTGTGTCCACTTGTAGTTTAACACTAACTCCATTGATTTCAATCAAAATAGTGATTGATATTTTTATTTATTTTTTTATTATTTCTTGATTTGATATTTCAGGTTCTCTTTAATGCGCAAATGATTATGTAGGTAACAATCGTCGAATATTGATACCAGTATGAGTTCGCACTGTTTATTTATTCTTGCTGTAAACGATTTTAGATGTTCCATTGTAAGTGTTCCCTTAGGAAGCATTCACATCTCAATCGGAAGAGGGATTTTTGTCCACTAACAAATTTGCTACTGTTTCCTGGAAGGTGAACTCATATGGTGTTTTCGGCAAGATATAATTTGCATATATCTCAAAATATTAAGAATAATTAAGAATAAATGTTTTTGCCAACTTCATGGCAACTTGATGGCAGTGTCGTCTCTTCTTCCGAATATTTCTCAAAAAATCAATTAAAATTGTAAAGTATTTTTTTAAATAACGATAGTTGTATTTTATGGTAATTTAAATTGTTAAATTTCAAGCCAGCTAGGTGGAATAATTAGATTACGTAAAATTGAAAACCAAATTAAATTAATTTAATCTGGCGAAAATAATTACTTGAAAATATTAACATTAATCGACTACAATTTCAATTACTATATATATTTAAGAAGGTGCTATACGAAATCTGCAAACAGCGCTTACTGTACAAAGAAATGAAATTTAATTAAAAATAAATTAATCAACACCGTTGATGGAATGGTTATGAAACTTTAAACCTTTTTCATTAATAAATTTTCCGATAAATTTTATGTTTATAACGCGATTTTTTTTCCACTTATTTAATTGAATTACAAAATAGGGGATGTGGCAAAATAATTTTAAAAGAAAATATGTTTTCAAGATATTTTTATAGTTGATTAAAAAGTTGTTTTTTATTGTATAGGTAAATAATGCAGTAAAATAGGTCAAATAACAATTCAAATGTTAAACTAACTTGCACTAAAACGCATTTTACAAAAACGCACCCAAGTACGTCATTTTGACTTCCTTTTGTCAAAATGACGTACTTGGGTGCGTTTTTGTAAAATTGGTAGAATTGACACTTAGCGGGTTACTTTTAAGTATGTATAGTTACTATAAAGACCACGAAGACTACGACCCGTAATTCTAGCAAAAAAAAAGTAAAGATGAAGAGATTGGTTGTCAAATCAGAAACCTAACAATGGCTATGTATAATGATATAAAGGCGAAAATCCTATCAATGACGACTTTATTGAAAAGGAAGTATCGATTTTGTGAAGAAGCTTATTTCTCCTAACTAAAAAATAACCAAGAAATGAGTTTAAATTCTTCAACTCAAACGACCTAATTCAAGGACAAAGATGTAAAATACTATAACAACAGATGAATTTGAAAGTCAGTTTATTTGGCTTATTGCAACTTGGTGGATTACATAAATCATCACATGTCAAGGTAAAAAAATATAATGGGCTATATCTGGAACAAGTTGAGAAATATTTACACCAGACGAGAACAAGATAAACTTGAGCCTTTCTGTGAAATTCTTGGGCAATTAATAATATTGGGTTTTTACAGATCATTTCTGGCTCGTACCACATCAACATTTCTGCTCCATCGGAATAGATCCCGAGCTTGTTTCTTATTTTGTTCTAGACAACCTGAAGAAAACAAGTCGTTCTCTACCCCGAGGAACCATTGTCGCAGTCAGCGACCTCTGCGCCTGTCAAATGGGGAGACTCTTCACAGAAATCATGGAACTATTCGTTTAGAATCAGCTTCCAGAACGTGATCGAGCCAGCGTACTCCCTGATCTTTTAATTCATGAACGACATCAGGAATTTCCATTAAACTACTGATCTCATGGTTGAATAAAATTCAGTAAATGTCATCATCGTCACGTTTGGGGCTATACGTTGTACCTCTATAACATGATACTTTACTTCTTTTCCAGTTTTGAACAATGGCGTAATTCTGGTCATCTTACATTTTTGAGGAAATTCTCCCAATCTCAGCGACTGATTGAACAGCATGCAAAGAGGTAATTCCAAACTGGTGTGGTCTTCCAAAAAAGAAGCAGGTAAGATGGTTGCGGTTTGGATCGTAACCATCTCCGAATGTTTATATAGCCTTATGTATATATCTTCTATTGTTATATTCGGCATTTCAATAGATATATTACCTTTACTAGAGAGGTGTGAGTCTTCAAACTTATAAACGTCTCCTGGTTTATTGAGAGATTGAAAAAAATTAGCGATCATACGACTTGTGAATCGGATAATTTCATACCGTTAAGTGTCATATACGCAGAATAACCGATCATTTCACGTTTTGACTTAAAGAAGTTTCAAAAATGTTTTGAATCATTTCTAATTTTGTCTTTTGTTTTTGTCTTTGTTATGTAAGTTTTGTTTGCATGCTCAACATAGTTGTCGAAATTATGTTTGCAATCTGCAAATTTAATATTATTAGCCACAAAATATTGTTTTAATATTCCTTTGTTGGCTTTAACCTTCTTGTTCTTCAAGTTAATCAATTGATCGTCATACCAAGGAGGATAATTGTTAAGTTTTGCCATGGCGATAGGAATATATTCTTCTCTGATATACGATTTTATAAAATTTCTCTAAATTATTATCTATATTGTTGCATTAAAGTTCGTTCATCCAGTCGATACTTCCAAGGTAATGATAAAAATTTATGTCCGCTTTCTCAAAATTGTAATAAGGCTTTTGGGTCCTATGACTACTCTTTTCGTTGATATTCTTCCTCTCCAATATTATTTCAATCGATTTATGAATATCGTTAATAACGAATGGCGTTGATGATTCGTTTATCTTGAATACAACAGGTTCGTTGGTAAAAATTAATTTGAGTTTAAGTAAGTCAATTAGTTGATACGTTCTATATTACAAAATGGTAATGTGAAACAAAGAAATAATGAAGAAAATAAAATGTAACCGCAGCCAGAAAAATTGTAAAAGTAAAATTAAATAATTGTGCTAAACCCAATAAATTTTTGATGATTGAGGAAAATGAAATGAGCCTAAATTTAATAAACGTGAAGAATTTTAAAGAAAAAACGGACAGTTGGAATTGAGGAGTACAAGAAAGAACCTACAGTTGGATCTAAAAAAAACTAAAAAGAAATTAATAAGTTTTGAAAAAAAAAGAAAAGCAAGGATTAGATAAGTTTAGATCATGTTTTCCGAAAGGGGCGATCAAAGTATTTAGCTAGTATACCATATTATTCGCAAGAGGCAATACGATCAAAGAATTTAGTGTGGTATGTTTCCCGAAAGAGGCAGCACGATCAAAGTATATAGTACCAATTATTGTCTAGAGATTTTTTTTTATATTGCTCTTTAAAACATTTCGTTTCAAAAAGAAATCTAAAAATATTACAAATCAACAATAATTACAAAATAGCTCAAAATAAGAAAGAAAAATAATAAACTTAAAAAAAAATATAATATATTAAGCAACAGATTGTTTGAATAAAATGATAGTCGGCCATAATTTTTTCTTATTTTTAATTTGTTGTTGTTCGAGATAAATCCAACAGGAAAGATGTTCGTTGTTTAGTATATTTATCTACAATTTGAATTATTTGCATACGATAATCATTAAGATATTGTTTAAATTTTAGATACTTTGACTGACATCTAGCGGCATAAGCAATGCACTGAAGTTGTACATATAGAACATATCACTTTCCATAAGATGGCAGCATTTTCGTTTGTAGTATAATCTTGACAGTCCGACATGACCTTTTGTGTTGTGTTGTTCATAAAAAGAAAATAATTAAAAAATAAAAATGCGTAAGTGCAGATTGTGTAAATGCCTAAGTAGCATAATTAAGAAGAGTAAATCACTTACAGCTGAGTTAAATTAATTAAGAAACAATTGTTAATTGCAAAGTTTAAGCATTAAAGTAAATTCAAAGCAATAAATAAGATGAAATCGTGAAACAACTACTATTGTATATCTTTTTTTGCATACTCTGTGCAGACTAGACAGGAAGTGTTCCAGCTTCCAAAATGCGCTGCCAAATTCGCAGCTGGTTCGTTTAGTTAGGAAATTGTACAAATAGTAATAGGTTGAAAATATATTCTAAATATTACCCCCAGAAGGATGAAAACCCAAATCCAATAAAGAATAATTTCCCCCATGGTCGAATCGTGTCAAAATATAAAAGGGAAGTGAAAACTTGAACAACAAGTTCCTAATGAACGGAGAGTCACCATTCGCCCCAAAGTCAAACAAAACACCAAGGTCACCGGTAAAATCAAGGAGTAATAGTAACATAGAGAAAACTACAGGGTCCACGGGAATCTCAACCCACAAAGCAGACACACACCCAAACAAAGGGAAAAACAAATACCACGACAGGTGAAATTGTAGAGGAAACAGGCACACAGACGCTGTACAAGAAAAGTTAGGTGCAGCAGACATTACAAGTACCAAACCAGTACAGTATAGTAGAAACATTAAAAATGAACCAAAAGTAAATACAAAGCAATATCGCAAGTCTTGTTCCAGAATTCAGTGGAGCAAACACACCGGAAAAATGATTTAGTAAGATTCGTTAGGACAGCTGACCTGATATACAGGATGTTAGCAATAGCGGGAGAAAAGGAAATATTCAATGAACTAATCCAATTTAGGTTAACTAGGGATGCTTTCACAAGGATCAGCAGAAAGCAGACGCAAGACTACGAGACATTAAAGTCAACACTGATAGGAATGTATCTTAACACGGAAACATTGGATGATTTGGAGAAAAGTTTTACAGAATGCAGACAAAACTACAGTAAAATATCAGAAACTACGCGTATATATAGGCTGATAGAAACCCTCGAAAGATACAAAGAAGGTTACAGGAAGAAGTATAGTACAGGAAACATAGACAATTCATATGACAAACACCTAAGTGATTCAGTAGTGAAATAGCAATATTCCAGGCAAACACAGTAACAAAAGGAATAGATGAAACGGAACTGTACGAGAAAATGCTGCAATCAATGACAAGCATACAAGAAGCCCAGGACACACAGACAAGGCAACACAAGAGAAAACACATCACACCACAATCCAACATCGGTAACTAGATAACGTGCAACTACTGTCAAAAGCCGAATCACACACGGGATGTATGCAGAACAATGATGTTTGCAGAAAAAAGAATGTCGAATACGCAACAGTAATCACAACAACAGAAACAACGAGTACATGGTTTTACTTTCATGCAACATAACACAAATCAAAACAATTTTAGACCAATACGACCAAACTAACGACCAAACCAGAAACGACCAAACCAAACCAGAAACAAGCACAGCACTTCGATATAGCAACAACCAGCAGTCGACGAACCAACAGTTTAACCAACGAATGAACAACACAAATTAGTATCAACAGACACAACAACAATACACAAATTACAGACTACCATATAAAAGTAAATTCAGAGACCAAGGGACAGCACAGAACGGGAATCTTAACATGCATCGCCAACAAGGAAACACAGAATTTCATCAAAGACCGCCCAACCACTGTTCATTCTACAAAACAATGACAGGACACACATTCGATGAGTGTAGAAGCATATTTTTAAGGCCTGGACAAACCAAATTTGAGAATTGCAACACATCAACACAACCGAACGCGAACAACGAGTAAGACGAGAAGTTTAAAAACATGAGGATCAACGCAACTTACCAGGAACAAATCTACGACCAGGGAAACGTACAAAGATCCAACCAGCAATATAGGAGAGACGTTGCAACTGAATCCGCACATATCATTCTCACTCAGACGAATTAGCGAATACACATCAACATTAGATTTTTCTCGATCGCGGAAGTTTCAGCTTATTAGT
The DNA here is from genome assembly GCA_963556175.1 of Tipula confusa. Classification (NCBI taxonomy): domain Eukaryota; kingdom Metazoa; phylum Arthropoda; class Insecta; order Diptera; family Tipulidae; genus Tipula; species Tipula confusa. The sequence continues at coordinate 168,948,325 of OY744475.1, read as the reverse complement.
TAATTTGTCAGACTTGGTAAATGTTTAGTGTAATGTAGTTGAAAGTACTGGTAGATCAGGAAAAAATCGAATATTCTTGAAATTAAGTTTCACAAGCGCTATAATTATTGTAGAAAATTTATGATATATACCTTTTAAAGCGTAAACTACATCTGCTGGGCATTTGTAAGTTGTAGTTAGGTGTTTAGTGCTGGTTATTATTATACTGGCATCAAAGAAATGCATGTTGACGTAGTTCAGTCTGTCAATATATAGGGTATACGATGTTTTCATAATTTAGGCCTCATTGAGAATGAGTATTATCTTATCCTATATATCACTTATGCCATGTTTTGTGGAGCTAACAACAAGATCACTTCCAAATTCATACGCATTCAATGTTTCTGTAGTTTTACCACATCCTGGAACACATTGAATTGATATAATTTCAGGTTTATTAGGCACAGATATCTCTTTAGTTCTTTCAAATATTTTCAGATCAATCATTATTTCGGTGGCATTGAAACAGAAAACATATCTGTGGGTTGTCATAAAGCAATTACCGTCAGAATCAAATTGTACTAATAGGAGTGTACTTTAAGGAGCAAGGACCGCTTTGTTCTTCCAAACGATTGTAAAACGTATTTTTTATAGCGCTTTTTTATAGAATAAATCCTGTTGCTCGACAGCAAAACGACACTACTCATTGAACCAATCATTTTTGTGTTTAACTTTTACCATATCTAGGTTCGCCTGAGCAGCACAGTTAATCGAAGTTTTCAATAGCTCCTAAAGAGCGTTCACATCATCAGAACGGTGATTTTTTTTCATAATGATACGGCTAGCATGATTCTGATTTTGTTCTCATCATGGTAAGTGATGTTTACCAAAGATCCCTGACTTGTATGAAAACTGACATTTTTGCTTTGCAATGACCAATTGATGATTACTGCCTACAAATTTAGAAGACGACCCATAAGATCTCACATTTTGCATGACCCGATACCTTCCCTTAGAAATTAATACATGGTCAATTTGAAGGTGCTAGCCACAATAAGGTTATGCGCGACCACAAAGTACATCATTCTTTCCACATCATCGGTCACTATATTGTGTTGAGAGTACGGATCTATGTTTTCACATAAGTCAATCTGATTTTTGCCAGCTCTAGCATTAATGTCACCAACCACGATTCTGACGTAGTGTTCTGTTATGGATCCCATCAGATTACCCAAATTATTATAAAATGAGTCTTTATTTTTGGATTCGTTTGCCTCTGTGAGCGCTTGAACGCATGTGTAAACGTTGCTTACACATACGATTATCAACTGCTTTGAAATCCAAAACAGCCTTGTCCACCTTGGGCTTTGGTCACATTTTGGATAACTTAAATGTCTAAATTATTGTTGTTAAACCCATCATTAAATAACAGAAATTGGTCAGTATTTATACGGTTAGTAGTGGCCAAAGGTATACAACTAAAAAGTTATCAAAGTCCCAAACTATAAAGCTCTATAAAGCTGAGTCTATTAATTCAATTGAAATTATTTGCTTGACAATTTTGCCGGTTTCAACTAAAATTTTTGTCATTAAATTTATGATTTAAATGTATGGCTCCTATGGGCAGGCCCATTAATACGAAAAAACAAAAGGGTTAAGCAAAAGTGGATTTAAATTTCTTTATTTTTCAAATTTGTATCTAAAATCAGTAGAAGCCACACATATTATGACAATCAGGAAGAAGAAATTGTAAAGTTACACGTATTACCCTCGTTTAAATGGTTTTAGCATATAATAGCCTGTTTTATTGGCTTTGATCGTTCACCATGATATGAATTAATATCATTTACAATATATCCCTATCATTGCTAACATTGTTATAATATCCATGTCATGTATTCGCTTAACTGCTGAAAATACATTTTTGAACTTTCTAAATGGGGTGATTGTTGTTTACCAAATGGTAAATGCTTTATTTTGTTTTAGTTTTCTTCCATTTTTAACAAATAATCATATTATCACAGTTGGTGGTTTTGATTTTTTTTTTTACTAAATGTAATATCAATATATCGATTTTTGCAACTTTGTTGTAAGGGTTCAATTTATATGGTCAAATAATGAGCAATACTCATTTAATGTTTGTGTCCAACAAACAATATGTGTGCAAATTGAAATAGTTAAAGTGAAATCTTTGCATACCAATGATGCTTGCATGTACTGTCATATGCAACAAAATCGAATAAGTAGTGAGTTTTTGAATTAAAAATGACTTTTTTTTTTCAAAACAAGTGATTTTCTTGGGTTTATGTTAACCTTTTGACTTCAGTCGTCCCTAACGGTTTCTTGTGGTTTTCAGAGTACTTTTAGTGGTTCAACAAATTTATATTGGCCTTTCTAGTACATAGTTAATGAAGAGAAATTTTTAGTCTTCAAACATGTTAACCATCAGCATAATCAGCAGTATTATATAAGCATATAAATAAAATGTATTTTGATTATTTAAAAAAATGATACACAAATAAGATATCCTTTTGATGTATTTGAGGACCCTCTTGACTGCGTTGACACTTTGTTAACACGGATTATTAATAAAACGCCTGATGAACTCCCCTTCAACAGTTTTCCTGCACCGAAATTTGATAGGTTCTACAACATCCCCAGGAACTTGACCTCATTCCACAGGTGTTAACACAGAACTGCAATTCTCTATATTGAAAAGTTGTAGTACTTTTTCTGCATACAGTTGCTAATATATGGAAATCAAGCCATTACTTCGTGGATCGATTGCCATACTCAAATACAATCAATTTCTCAAATTTTGACCTCGAAGTGATCTTGCTAGTATTTTATAGCAAGCCCTTTTATTACTATAGACTTGTGGTTAATAAATGTCTTCAGATTTACTCTCTTCGCAAAAATGATTTTTCATGTCAAACTATTCCAGAATAAGTTGTTTTTGTACTGCGATAGCTAACAAAATCCATATGGATGTAAAAGTTATCACTATAGTGAATACCATATTCTAGTGTAAACCCCCGAATCCCAAGACTTGCCATATTATAGCGATTATCAATTAATTTTTTGTCATTTGGCAAATCGATCAGTTCCCTAGTTTTGTTTTGGCCCAAAGCATTTTACTCCTTCGGTTATGGAAAACATTTATTTGTCTCAATCTTGGCAGCTTATTGCTTCCTCGTAACAGTTTGGTTTAACACAGTTTGCAATAAAAGTAAATTTTACTGCCAAGCAATGTTTGTGACCTCCACCTTGCCTATTGATTGAAGACACATTTTCATCCTCTTCCCTCGCCCATTGATTGAAGATCCATTTTCATCATCTTCCCGTTATACATCTTTAAACAATTAAGCCTTATCATGATCACTGCACGTTTAGTGCTCCGCTCTGAAATATAGGGAACCGACTTTTAATGCGAGTACTATTGGCAGACAAGACCCGACTCAAAACTTTAAATTCAAACTACCCACCATTGTCAGTTCGCAATATTTTAAAATTATTACCAGTATTCAATTTTATTAACTTGGCAAACACGATGAAATACTAAATGAATTCAGATGTATTTACCATTAAAAAGACCTTCTGGTAATGTAGGAAGTCTTCCTTGAAAAGAACAAAGTACTTTGATTCACCGTAGGAAAAGCTTCACCTGCTTTATATTTTCTAACTATTCATGCCAAATTTTCAGAGATTCCTATTTATGTTTGCCAGTTGAGGTCTCACTCGCAATGCAACTACAACACCTTCTCTGATCAGATCACACCTTTCTTTACTTGACTGAAGAAAACAATAGATGGACCCTACTATATCTAAAACCATATTAATCACCTGAGTAAATTTCCCCTTTTCGAAATAGCTTCCATATTAGAGTTGGTAAATTTTCATCAATTAGGACCACTAAATCTCGGATCGCAAGATTTCCTGATGCTTTGGTTGATTTGTAAAACTGTTGATCACTATACAACAGGACAGATATTTTGTTGGCCAGCGTTTCTAAAATTCCCGATTGTAAAAATGTATTTGCTTTTAGGTTTTGCATGACTGTCGGTTAGATTAGGCATTGGTAATGAATTAAGCGGTAGTACAACCAAAAAATCCCAGGATCTAAATTATTAAATCATCGATACCGCTTGAAATCGGATCAAGTGGCCGATAGTTTAACACTGCTAACAAGTACCTCGAGTCATAATAACCATGGTAATGTCGTCCGCATAACCCGCCAAGGATACATCCTCTGGCATGTCAAGCTGCAGTAAACTGTCATACAGGGCATTCCACAGATTTGGACCGAGAATCGAACCCTGTGCTTACTCCAGCGGCGATCGTTTTCCTTTTAACTCCATTCGTACCCTCGTACAACAATCTTCTGTCCTTCAGGTAGTCATGCATCATAATCAATAGGTATAACTTGAGATCTCAAAAAACTGTCGAAGACCCCATAGCATGCCCTCCCATCTCGCTGAGTTGAATTCATTTTTAATGTCGAGAGTAACCAGAAACAGAAATGGTCTTGCCTGGTGGTCTCTCCGCTCTCGTCATTGCATTGGTTACTTTATTAATGGCGGTGATGATTGAGTGACCTTTCAATCGTTCATAAGAACCTTTATTCTTTTCAGTATACTAAAACTTATTTCAGCGAAAGCAACAGAAACCGGTAAACTCAAAAATATTCTTAGAATCATTGCTAAATTTGAAAACACTTGCATTAAATTTGCTTCAAACATATTTTTCAGCAAGTTTTCAGGTTATGGATATATGCCAAAATTGGTTCTGTAAATATTTTCTAAAAATATTAACTTATCAAATGTTAATAGAAATTTCTTTTGAGTATTTTACCAACAATCAATCAGCTGACGCTTTTATTTTCTCCTCAGAAAGGTCTTCAAACATCCAAACAATTTGAAATAATTTAAAAATTTGATGCAATGATTCAAATCGACTTAATAATCCTGATATGACAGGATCAATAATACAGAAGAAAACATTGACTCTATAGTGTTCCTAAGCATCTCATTGTGTTTTGTTTTTACGTTGTTTTGAAAATCTTTCAAAATTTCGAAACATTCTGATATTTGCCTAATTTGTAAAATTAGGTTATCTAAATGTTTTAGTTCCCCATTTAAAGTTGCATTTTGGGCCTTTATCACTAGATTTGAATGTTGTAATAGGTTTAAAATTTCAAACCATATCGTTGATAATAGAACACATTCGAAGAAATATTGTTTTATATAATGTAATTCGCTACGCGCAAGTGCTTGAAGATTAAGTAATTCTGCTTCGTCTACAGCGGCCGTTATACCGGATAATTGGTTCGTGACTGGTTTTACTGCTTCGATTCGTTCAGACCATCTTCTTGTTGATATGGAATGAAGCGAACATTTTACAATTTTATTCAAAATTTTCCATCTCCGAGGACTAAAGAAATTATACATTTGTTGAATTTTACCGAAGTATAATATGGCTTCCTTACATGTTCCCAAACTGTATACACCTACCAAATGCAATGTGTGATTGCCGCAGCTTGAAGAATACAGTTAGGATTGTGTTCTAGTAGAACTGCTTGTGCACAATTATACTGCCCTGCCATATTAGCACCGTTATCATAAGATTGTCCAATACAAAAATTGAAATCAAGCTCAAATTGTTTTAGCAGTTCTAGAATTCGTTGAGCGATTTCAAATCTTTTCTTTCGAGTAAACGAGTTAAAGGTGATAAATCGCTTCTCAATTGGAATTGTTAACTGGTTTTAAATATCAGATAATGAGACCGACTAGTTCTCTAAGTGAACAATTTGGAGTTGCATCAACAATTATAGAAAAATATTTTGAAGCCCGAATCTCTTCAACAATTTTATTTTGAACTACCACAAATATCAATAAATTGATGTTGGCTAAATGAGGTCATATAATGTCCTAAGAAATGCTAAACCTCGCTCACTTAGAAACATAATCACTTCTACAATTCTTTGAAGAATTTTTTCACAATTTTCGGCTTCATCGATCACCTGTTTTAAAAGTACACACCTTATTGTGGATTTTATTGACGCCTTATTAACTTGTGACTTTCAGCACACATAATTCTGCTTATGTTTAATTGAAGTTTCATGACTGGGTATGCGGTCATTCAATTTTCTCAAACCTTTTTCAATATTCCAACCAGATGGACTACCAAACCAAGATACATTTGAGTCATTACATCTATTTACATAACATTGAACACAGTACAAAACTGTTTTTATTTACTCCAACATTTACTGTCCCTCTTAAACGACTCACCATGGTAACAAGTTTTTAAGAAGACAGTATGGGAATTTGATATTTTCTGTATCTGGAGAAATGTTCTCAGAGATAACGAATTCTTTAATTTTAAGAAATACTTCCATTTGTGTTGTATCATTTCTATTAAGAAATGAGATATCATTAGTTGGTCAGTATTTAAAGCGATTTCAATATCTAAATTCTTATTAAATAAATTTAGATCGCCGTGTTCGCTTCCTATCATCCAGTTTTTCCACATTGGTAAACTCTTTATTTGAAACACCATTTGAATTCCCAAAAATCGTTTTTAAATTACTATTTGAAATCAAACCGTCTCCAACATTTTTACTATAAGATTCATTATCTTTTGACTTATTAAAGAATGACGAAATCCGCGGTAAACAGTTTTCCAATTCTACTTCCTTTCTTCTTTTTTACGCTCCACTTGCATAATTTCTTTTCATTTTAATAGACAAAACAATGTAATTTTAAGAAATGCAATGTTCAACAAACTACAAACATTAACGTTGAACTCGTTATTTCAATTATTATTTATTTGACCATTAAATAAACACACACAAGATACAAAAACTATTCACAAATTATTAATGCTTTTGAAATCTAAATGTTGAAAATAAAATTGTCAAAATTATTTGGTGTTTCCCCTTTTAACACTGTATTTTACATTTTAAAAAATGGTATAAATAAGTACTAAATTATTTTCAGAGATGTCGTTATGGTATTATGTTTAGTAAATGACATTTGCTATAGCGATTAACACATAGGACATAAAAATGTAAATAAAATATTGTTTTTAGCAAATCGATGTAAAATATAATTAAAATGGCTCAAGCAACAATGGCGGAACATGAATTCAGCCAAACATTTTCTATTTCCTTTTCGGATATACTAAATTATTTCGGCGGTTTTAAAAGATCCATTAAAGCTGGCTAGGAAATCGTAAATGCGGGCTGGGTTAGTTCCATAGGAATTGGGCCCAATCAATAAAATATTCAAGTTAAAGGCCTCGTGATACAAGCCACTTCAATGACCTCAACACCGCATGAGGTGAGGTTAAATAATTTAATGGATTGCTTTACTGATTGGGATTGTATTTGTTCTTGCAAAGCAGGGGAAGGAAAAAAGTGCAAACACATAGCGGCGCGCTTTATCCATATAGGTATTATTTATAATTAAATATATTGTGTAATATTACATTATAGTGGTAATATAATCATTAATTTTCATATAATTTAGAGAACCTATCCTACAAATTATTAGTTGTGCGCAACTAAAACCAAAATGGGGTAAAACCGGTCGCGAATCCGTTAAAAAGTATTCGGCTATATCCGCGTCCGAATTGTGCCATACCAGAAAAGAAATTGTTTAAGATGTTATCCGAAAATCGTTCAATAATTAATTTAATAACATCTAACCAACCGGAACATCAGGAATTTTGTATACAAATGTTATGCCATGGCAAATTACACAAATCTGTTTCTATAATGGAAACATTTTTATCCCCAATCGTGAATCAATTTTTTGAAAATAATATTAAAAAATCATTTGAGCAAATTGTAGAAATATTTACTAACACTTCTTCCCAAAACAGTGCTGAATGGCTAACTGAAAGGCGCCTTAGAATTACCGGTAGTATTTCTTATTTGTTGTTTACGTATCATTCAAATAAAAATCCTAACTGGCAAAATAAAATTAAAGCTATATGTGTAGTATATTAAAGCATAATAAAATTAAAGCTATAATAGTAATTTTAAAGGAAATTGTGCTACGAGGTATGGAAATTATGCTGAAAGACTAGCGAAATGTGTTTTAGAAAACTATTACTTGTTGTTTAATTGAGGTCTTATGATCTGCCTGGATTTACCATTCCTCGCTATAAGCCCTGACGCTATCGCATATGATGGTGATCAGCGGAAACTAATTAAAATTAAATCACCCGTAAATGGAGCAAATATTAGTGCAGCTTGCTTAGTTGATAGTATATCTTACATTAACAATATTGGAGGTACCCATACATTAAAAAAGCAACATAATTATTACGGACAAATTCAATTGGCGTTGGCAATAACCAACTTAAACATTTGCGATTTGATAATTTTCTGTTCGTACGATCGAACCTATGAAGTAATTCAAGTTTCTAGGGACGAAGGTTTCTTAAAAACATTAATACCTATACTCTGTGAAGTTTATTTTTAATATGTGGTACCCCAAATATCTACTTAACCTGAAATTACTTTTCTTTTTATATTTATGTTGCTCATAGCTTCAATTAAAATAAAATAATTATTTTTATTTATTGTATATTATTTATTTATTTTTTAATAAACTGAATTTTTTGAGTTTAAATGTTTTAAATTTATTTTATTTTTGAACAAGAGCCTGATGAATTATTAAATTTATCATCAGAAAAAATTGGAGGGCTTAAGTTCGATAAACCACACAACACACTTACGATATCGTCGATGTATGGTATCATGGCGAAGTCCACTTTATCTGATAACACTTTAAACAGTTTTATTCGTGCTTTTCGTCTTTCTACATGAACACGTGCTGAAGCTATTTCAGTATTTTGGTCGACTTGTCCGTTTGTGAATTTATTATATAAAAAATGTGGCCGCATCATTGCTATCCCCGCCCTCGCCAATTTATCGCCTATTGTAAATTCCTTATCAACCATTAGAGTATCTCCTTTCTCAAGGTTGTTCAATACAACTGATATATTGAAAAGGGCTTTGTCGGATGATTTACCTGTACTAACGTAATTAATCATTCCTGATGGTGATACTCCAATAACAACTAGGTATGGTCCCCCTTGTAGTGTGAATACGTGCAAGTGCGACATGTTAAGCAACGGAAAGTAACTGTTTTTATTTCTGTGCAGGCAAGCACAGTTCGCATGTTTGGAAAATTTTAAAAACAATTTAGGTAACTTCTTTTGTTTTGCTCCCGTGACAATGTATTCTTTTGTTTTGTTCCCGACCAATATATCAGTTTTTTGGTAACTTTAGCTAAAAGTTGTATTGTATCAGCGAAATACAATTTAGCGGTTTTGTCGCATATTTGGAACCAGTTTGCAAGATGAACAAAAGAACAATTTGTTTTAAGCTTATACATGGTCAACAGTATTCTATCTCTCATTGTATCTAATTGTATTTAATTTGCTGTCCCTATCCCAAAGCAAAATTGGACTGATAAATTCTTTTAAATTCACCTGAATTCCTTTTTCTGACGTATATGGTTCGGATTCTACAGCTTGCGCCGTACTCACAATTTCATGTAACGATTTAAATTCTTTTTGGTCAATCTCAGCACTCAACTCCAACCAAACCTCGTCTTTTCGTACGACAGCACTAAAATAAATTAGTATTTTTAGGTTATTTTATAAATACATAATTTCAGTTTTGTATACTTTACCTTTTTCCATTTAAGCGGGTTTGCTAATCGAGTTCCTCTATTACTTTGCCGTTTTAATATATCAATTGACGATTTTGGCAATTTAAGACAGGTGAAAGCACTTTCCACTAACCGACGACTTTTCTGTGGACCACGGATAGGTGTTAATACATACGACTCCTTAAAATGCTCACTTCAAATGATGAAGCGACTTGGCATTCTGTTCCCCATTCTGAGCCCAATTGAGTACCTCTTCAACAGATCCTTTGACTCACGCACTTTTTTTGGAAACCGGATCATGGATATTTTATCCGATTTATAATTATTACATTGTGGCACAATAGTCTCATAAACTCTCTGTAATTCAATGTTATTGATATTGTAAACATTGGTTAAAGGATTTATTTTTCTATGAAATGACATTATTTTGCATTTGTTGATATTTAACTTCAATGAGTTTCGGTCACACCAATCACTCAGTGGATTGATATCTTCTTGTAATTTGGGAGGGTCACACGTTTCATTAATGGTACGGAAAATTTTGATGTCATCTGCGTATATGAGTATGTCTGCATTTTTAATAACCTCCTTAATGCCGTCAATGAAGACAAGAAATATACAAGGTCCAATGTGTGACACTTGAGGAACTCCAGAAGTGACTGTAATTGCTTTAGATTTCTTATTGCCAATTGTGACATATTGCATATGATTTGATAAGTATGAGGTGAATAATTTAACAAAATTAAGTGAAAATCCAAAAGTAGACAGGCTATCAAGGGCTTTTTGATGACAGATAGAATCAAATGCTTAGCTGAAGTCTGTATACACTACATCGATTTGGTGGCGTTTTTCAACTTCATTAATGACTTTACTAGGAAATTCTGTTAAATTAGTTGATGTTGATCTACTCGGTATGAATCTATGTTGTGCGGTTGATAAATGACGTGCCAATATAACTTTGAAAGTGTTGCAGACAACAAGCTCAAATAGTTTTGGAATTGATGAAGTTGTAGAAATTCCTCTGTAGCACGTAACATTATCTCTTTTTCCAGATTTGAAGATTGGTGTAATTTTCGATAATTTCCATTTATCAGGAAAGGAAACACGCCAGTTGCAAAAGAGTAGTTAAAGAAGATTCGCAAGGGACAGACTAAACTATTGGCATGTCTTTTCAAAATCGACGATGGTATGTCATCCGGCCCACATCCGTCACCAAAATTTAACAGTGCAGATAAGATATTGTCATCAGTTATAATAGAAGGATTAAATGAGATATCGGTGTGGATTAATTTCTGTGTCTTGTGTCCTATAGACTGATTGGAAAAAATCGGCAAACATATCCGCAATTTCTTCAGAATAAGTGCTCTTAGTGTTATTGTAAAACATATTAGTCGGATACCCTTCAGTTACTCGTTTAGACCTAAAATATGTCCAAATGTGCTTTGGGTTTTTTTTTAATTTTTTTTATGGACTCCAGCTAAGTATGATGTGAGCTTTAATTTAAAGTAGGCGTCAAAAACACCACTGTATTGTCGAAACTTGGATACATCCACTTTAAGCCCACTTCCAAAAGTGGCCCACTTCCAAATCTTTGGAATTTAAAGTATCATTCCATTTTATTTCTTCCAAGTATTGTTGCAAATCTAAGTTGTTAGGTTTGTAAAAATTGTATGCATAATGATGGTTATAAGCATTTTTTTCCGGCATAAGATCTGGTAAATCAAATATAATTCCCATTGATTTGTGATGAACGTCATTAACGACAAATGGCGTTAGTGATTCGGTTACTTTAAAACTATCAGCTTCGTTGGTAAAAATCAGGTTCAAAAATACTTTTTACCAAAACAACTGATTTGACACATAACTTGACAGTCCCAGTGCAATTTTTGCTACATCCTCGGTTAAAATACCTGAAGTAGCAAAACTTGCACTGGGGCTGTCAAATTAGCTGTCAAAGCAGTTTTTTTGTACTTTGCACACCAACAAATATTCTCAAATTTTTATGACGCTGTTTTTGGTTTGACCTATAATTTCATGAGCCAGTTGTCTTTAAAACTACAAAAAACTCAAATACACTTACAAAACAGTGCCGTGTAATTTTTATGTTCGTTTGAGGGAATAAAGAGTGTACTCGACCAGGGAGGGGTAAAAAACAATCGAAATCGACATAAAAAAAAAAACAAAAAACAAAATCAAAATAAAATACGAAAACATGAAAATTTTTGTTTTATTTTTTATAAAATAAAATAATCGTGTGCAAAAAAAGGACGAAAATATGCGTTTTTATATGTACATCTATTTTTTGTTTGGTTAGATTTCGGTTGCATTAATTTACGTAATGCGTAGTATGAATTAACTTGTGTAAATTAAAGCCATACAAGATGTTCATCTGTTATAGTTATCTGTGCTTAAGTCTCAAATATTAAAGTAATTCGATGTCGCGGTAATAGGAAAAACTGATATTGTAAGCAATCATGTGATGATAATTGTAACTTTGTCTATCTACACGTTTGTTCATAGTGTATTACCGTTACACGATTTCTTCGCTTTTCCCAATATTTAATAGTTTTTAAATTAATTTTAACATTTTACAAAAAACTGAAAATTTAATTAATTAGTAAATGAAATTTATTTAAATAATCCGTATTTTCTATAGTTCAACGAATTTCAATTGGCGAAGAAAAATTAGCATAAATCGAAAACGTAACAAAAACAGATGGAATACAATTTTCTATTGTGTTATCGGTATCGGAGCTTTAATTAATTAATTTGTTAATTGTTTTAATTATATAAATTTGTGTTTTGTATAATTTGATTACAGCATTCTTTATTTTATCTTGTTCATGTAAAAGATCAGAGATGATTAAAATAATGAACAAAATTTGGGTGCCTGGTGATGGTAAATTATTGATATAATTTACATACCTCTAACTTTTTAATTTTATCAAATTTAAATCGATATTATGATTACACAATTTTTTGTACATGGTGAACAGAAGGTTAAGCTCGAGGTAAAAAATTTAAAATAATTAATTGAATGAATCTTGAACGATATAAGAGGAATAAAAGGAATAGTAATTCGTTTTAATGTGGGTGTACACATAAGGATTAGTCGCATTTACATGAATAGTTATTCAGCACTCGATTAACCTATTATTTAATTTTTATTTTAGCGTACCGCCAGGCTATATCATTAGCATTCAACCAGTAACAACATGCTTTACACCATCATGTTATTGCATGGTAATGGTGAATTCAGATTATTTTTATTGCTAATTCGTGCCAATCGTGCATTAACTTTTTGCATTGCACTTTTTTTTTGTAATTGCTTAACTTAGTTTTATTATTAACTTCTTAAGGGCGTCGTTGATCGACTTTTGATTAAATGATGCGGCATAGTATTAATACATATACTACTACCACCATAAGAAAATAACAGTTTACCCATTGATGTTCCAGATGTCGGGTCGATAGAATATTTTCATAATTTAAAATAAATATATGACATTTAGGCGATTATACATATAATTTGATTATTTTAAAATGGTACCAGTAGCGACATCTAGCTTGGGCTAACATACCATGGTGGTACCATACCATGTAACCATACCATACCATGTAACGTTTAGTGTCATATTCTCGTGAAACAAAATCTAGTGGGCATAATTCCGATAAATAATATCTTAATTTATATCACCGAAGTAAAACTCCCGTAATTTCAAGGAACTCGAACTGAAAATTACAATGTTTAAAATCCTCATATTATGAAATAGGTTTTAAAGAAGATAGAAGTGGGAAGCGCAACACCACCAAGGTTTAACAAAATAATTCTTTTATCAAAATTCCAAAATATCCTGCTTTATGAGTTTAAATTGTATAATGTATTTAATTTACAAATTATTTTTGTACAGATTATTATTTTATTTAGATATGGTCTATACAGATAGTATTAGCAGAATGACCGAATAATAAAAGAAAATAATCCGTGCCTAATTTTTTGTTTGATTTTTCCAGAGATATCGATGCTGAAGCAGCTGGTGATTCTTCGAAGACCATCTGGACAATAACTGTTTTTATAAATAATTTTCCAGCTCCCAAAGTTTAACATAGGCTGCGTGCCATACTCAAGGTAAATGGTATTTTCGGTAAATTTTTTTAGTAAATCGAATTAATGGAAATAAACAGGTGGGTAAATTATTAGAAAAAAGGTAATATGTTGTTGTTATGATTTTTCATATTTAATTTATTTATTACAACAAAAATCAGACACAAGAGTAAAATAATGATTAACTATTATAATTACTAAAATACGTGAACATAGAAGACATTTTTGAGAACATTATTGGACTAAATATAAAGAAACCAAAAAAAAAAAATTAAACAAAAAACTTTTTGACATTTCATTTGTTACCTACGAGTCAGTGATTTAACCCTCCTAACCTTAATATTTACCTAATGCCAATAATGTCAATTCTACAGTTCAGCAGCCTGTGTTTAATGATATTAAGAAGGAATTAACTAACAATACAATGCTTGTTAAAAATGCTTTGAAGAAGTTGCTGATTTGGAAGTTAAGCTTGTTGCAGTAATTGACTCGTTTGCACCACTTGCTGCTGCGTCATGTTCTTCAAAATTACAAAGGCCTGCTAGTTCTTAAAAATCATCAAAATCTACAACATCTTCTGCTTTTTTTTGTTTTCAACTTATGTTGCATCCATTGCTGTACGTACATCGTCTTGCTTGACTCCCGCTGAAGTATCGTATGCTACATGTGTGACTTTTTCGGTTTGTTCTTCGGTTGGTGCGGCTGAGTATAAGAGACCTAAGTCCATTTTTCCTATTCGTGTTAACGAGGAAACAAGATCCGGTACTTCTGGTTTATCATCCCCTTGTATAGATAATGTGCCTATAAGATCAGCGCAAAATCATCAAAAATGTCGAGCTGTACCAGTATGTGGTACATATAAGTTGTCGTTTAATCTTGGAGTAAAAACTTCTACTCCAAAAAAGTGGCTTCATGGGTCTAAATTCAATCCTGCTACTACCGAAAAGTATTATATTTACCCAATGCTTGTTTAGGGGTCAAAACTTGCAGAGTGTTTCAGTTGATACCTAAAAAGACCAATCATGCAGAGCTGGAGTATGTCTGCTTTGAACTGGGGTTTGACGAAGATTTGTGAGATAGAGCGTTAAATACCGATAATTGCTGTTGATGTAGAGTAGTACACAACCTAAAATTAAAGTAAATAACTAAAAACCATTGAATTATAATATTTATGTAACTCATCTTCTTTCGCGAATTGTTTATGTTTATATTTTTGACGTCTAATGTCAATATCAATTTAATGAAGTTAGCTTAATTAGTTAAGAAATTAGTTTAGTACATTTGTACGATCAAATTTGTTCATCTAGCATTTAAAAGATGTCACTATAGTTGATAAGAATTATATTGTATTACAATTTGGCGGCTTAAAACCACTTAATCCAAACTTTCTTGTACATAAAATTGCAAGTAATGAATTATTAACAAGCTATCAAGCCTTTTATTTTCCCAAACATTTTCCTGCTAGTTTAAAAGTATTTTTTTATTTAACATATATTCTGAATACGGTGAGGCACGCAATTGCCAGCAACATTTATTCAGAAAGAACATTGGCGCCGAAACAGGGACCTTATTGCTAATTCTACAGAGTAATACGGAGCGATAAATGAACACGGAATTCAATAAAATTTATAACGGAGATCATTGATACAACGCCACGCCATTCTAGGAGCACATGGAGGAGTAGGCGATCACATTGAAGCATTTAAGCCAATTTATACCAATTTATACCAATTTAAGTTGATATCGTACAACTTAATTAGAGCCGTTATTCGATTCAGCAATCGAGCCGTTAGCTAAAGGTTGAACTCAGTGAAGTGAATCAAAGAGTTAATAAGATGGATAGTTTGAAAAAGCAGAGAGCAATAATTAAAGGGTCAATAACGAAGTTGGTCACATACGTAAAAACAATATGGAGCAAGTTAGTCTAGACGACATTGTTATTAAGCAAGACAGAGTACAAGAATTACTGGTCGAATTCCAAATTATTGAAAGGGTGATGTTTGATCTAGATCACAAAGCAGAATCAGACTTATCCACATTCGAAGACAGTTATTATTTGGTTCTTGGAGGTCTCAGTGCTGCATCACGCAAGCGTAGTCTAGCTCAACCTAAGCTAGCACCACTGGATAATTAATGAACACATCGCAGCTGCATGTTATCGATGTTCGTCTATACCTAAATTAAATATCTCAATTTTTCAAGGTGATTATCTGGAATGGCAACCCTTCTTCGACATATACAACTCCACGATCCATGAAAGGGGAAATTTAACTGCTGAACAAAAGTTCCAGTACCTGACTGGTTTATTGAAGGGAGAACCATTGTCACTCATCCGCCATCTCCCAGTAACTGATGCCAATTATAATGAAGCGTTCCAGAAGCTGGTACAAAGATACGACAGGAAGCGTTACACAGTCAACACTTTTATCAAAACATACATGGAGCAGCCATATATATCACAACCAAACTCAGCGAATATTAGAAAGTTAACCGATGCATTCGATGAAATAATTAGAGGGCTAAAAGCGTTAGATGCAGATGCCGAAAAGAGAGATTCGTGGCTGATCTATATTGCACTGAATAAGCTTTACAACGAAACCAGATCGCTATGGGCACAGGAGACAGCTGAAAGAGATTTTCTTACGTTTGAAGCGTATTGATGTGAATAAATCTTTAAAAGGCCTTATAATATCCAAAGGTATTCCAAGTGGATACTTCTATAGGATCAACTGGTAAATGTCCAATATGCAAAGCAGATGAACATCGCATATACGAATGCCATGCATATAAGAATATGTCTTCGGAGCAAAGATCGGAAGCAGCACAAACCAACAACAAATGCATCCATTGTTTAAATGAAGGACACCGAGTTCAAGATTGTCGATCATGGTGTCAGTATTGCCAAAGGAGGCATCACACCTCACTACATTATTCATCAGACGAAAATAAAACGTCGAAATTCGGTCACTCAGCGAAGGCTCAAATTCACAATATTGAATTATCAACTAATGAAGAAGAAGATAAATCCAGTGATGTTTCCGATACCAATACGTACGTAACCATCTCTGCAACTTCTTATGCTATACTACCAACCGCATTGGTCAAAGTCAAAAACAGCATCGAGCAGTTCCATATATATAGAGTATTAATGGACTCTACATCCCAGCCATCCTTTGTATCTGAAAGGTGTGTGAAAGAATTAAATCTCGAACGTGAAAATGCCCGAATTCTAGTTAAAGGATTGGGAGAGACAAGTTTATAAATAATCTAATAAAGTTGAAAGGTAAATTTGTACTAAAATTATAGTTTACCGAATTTTACGATTTACCTTGAGTATGCAGCCATAATTGATATTTTAGAATCAGTAAGGTTTGGTTTATACTGGAAAACACTCGTTATATAAAAAAATGTCCTGGTGTTAATATTTCAAAATTGTCATCCGTAGACAGTGGTGTAATAGTGTGAGAATTCAAAATATAGATTCTACTTGCTTCATCATTGTCTGAAGTAAGCGTTTCCTATTGTACGGCAAAGGTTATATTTAGAAAATTTGACTGCGGATTCGTAGATTTTACTAAAACGTGGAGTACCTGGTGGTGCAAAGTTCCAGAATATTTAAACGTTGGATGTTAGTGATTTAAAACGATATTCAATTATCGAAATATACATTTATGCACAATCCACAAGTGGATATAAATCGTTGAAATGAGCACCGCTTTAGTTGTAAGATATGTACGAATACTTTTTTGTAGAAATTTTACCGCGCATTCGGTAATGAATAAAAAAAGAGCCCGCATAGTCAGTAGCGTCTGCACAATATTATTGTACATAGCTACAATGACAACAGGAGCGAATAAAATATATATTTTATACTTGTACAAAGTACGAAATCGCCTAAATGTTGTGCATGAGTACAAAATAGTAGTTTGTGTAAATCAATATTAGGTGACAGTAGCTATTGTACTGCTATTGTAAAGAAAAGGGATTGATGTGGGCTATTCAAAGTAGGCAATGTGTTGTTAAATTTGGTATTACTAATCTCGTGAATTTCAAAAAAATTCAATTGGAAATGCATAGTAACCCAGGGCGATTAGGAGTTGAAGGTCTTGCAACATCCGGTATGACCACAATTAGTAGCCTACAATGAGTGTATGTTCTATGTGACTCCTCGAAAATAACCGCATTTGTAGTTCGAAAAATCAGTACATTATCTGCATGTTATTTTGATCAAAGTGATCAGTTGACCGAATTACCATTTGCGGGCTTAAATTTCTAGACATAAAGAAATTGATATTTTAATCGGATTATTTTTTTTATATTATAGTTGGTTATATAATTGCGGGTAAGGTAAACAAATATCATAAGACGCTCCAGATAAGGATACATATGCATTCCCTCGAAGAAGTTCTTCAGAAGTTTTAGGAACAGAAGGATTTTTCAATTGTTTCAGCAAACGCTGAATTTTCACTGATATCGAGAAAAATGAAGATGAACCTATCCCGATAATAGACGATGGAAGGATATCACCGATTTTAACACCGATTGGGAGTCTAAGAAAAATGAGTTCCTACCTTTCAAATCACGAGTGTGTCATCCAAAACCTACTCCAAGCAAAACACATTGTCAATTTCTGCGAGGATTTTTGATCCATTAGGATGGTTAAGCCCTTTTATTGTCAATATAAAACTGTTTTATGCAGAAATTGTACGTTCGAAAAGTGTCCTGGGAGGAAACATTCCACCAGGATCTGCATAATGGTAGGAGCAAAATTCACGAATAATTAGAAGTATTAAATTCCGTAAAAATGAAGAGATAATATGTTGGTTTGATTTCAGATTTAATGGCATGGATTTAACGATGTCACCAAATCTGCATATGCTGCTGTAATATATGTAAGAAGCAAAATCAGTGACCAATATGTGATAAGGTTACCCACGGCAAAATCTAAATTCGCCCCCATCAACCAAATAAGCTCGCCGAGATTAAAGATCTGTGAAGCACATCTATTGGTACAGTTAATGCAAAGGTGTTAGCTGCATATGAGTTACAGAATATTCCAATTTTGCTATGAATCGAATCTATGATCGCACTCGCTTGGTTGTCAGATCAACCTCAACGGGGGAAGACGTATGTTACTTTACAAGTTGCACTAATTCACGCGATTCTTCTCCAAGCTACTTTCCGATATATCAGGTACAAGTAAAATCCAGCAGATTTGGTCACACGAGGGATAATTGCGAGAATGTTGGCTATGGTTTGCGGGCCCTTCATGGCTATCAACGAACGAAAACATATGATATCCCGTATTTTGAAGTGTTCTATACCGATATCACACGAAAATATCTGCTTAAAATTTATCTGCCTCCAAGTCCAACTCTGTTGACAGAATTATCGCACATCAAAAATATTGGATATTATAGACGTCCGTGAAAAATGTCGAAAAGTTTGCAATGACTGTGTAACATGTTTCCGTAATTCAACATTGCGTTCATCACAACAAATGGGGAGTCTGTCCTAAGCACGGGTCACACCAAATAGCTCGTTTTCATCACTTGGAATCGATTATGCCGTTCCAGTATTGGTAGCTACGAAGAAGGGTAGGGGTAACAAACTCATAAAAGGATCTGTCGTGGTATTCATATGCTTTTCAGCTTATGCGCTCCATATAGAAATGGCTTCAGATCTGACAACTGAGGCATTTTTCACCGCGCCTAAAATCGATTTCTGCAAGGAGAAGCGCACCAACTTACATTTATTCAGGTAACGGTGCTACCTTTATAGGCGCAAAACGAAAGTTGTACGAACATTATAAATTATTATCCACAAAGAAATGTCAAAACAGCATAAGTAATTACGCAATAAGTGCAAAATCAATTGTCAATTCATTCCACCGATATCACCACATTTTCGAGAAATTAGAGAACGGGCTGTGAGATCTGTTGAAACTCGGAAATACCCACCTAACATATAAGGAAATGAAAAACGTTTACATGCAGATTGAACGTATCCTAAACTTAAAGCATTTATGTGCAATCAAAAACGAAGACACTGGGGGATATAAATAACTAACTCCAGCACATTTCCTTACACTCGGGTCAGTTACCGAACCTCTTCATGATAACTATCAAGAAATGGCCATGTGTCAACTGAACCGTTGGGAGTTCAGAGCCTACGTGCAGATTTATTTGATTTGGCTCGTAATACGGCAATGGATAAAAAATTATTCTATTTTTTAATTTAGCCTTCAAAGAAATAGCTTGCAATGTTGATGAGGCGCTCACACCATTGCGTTAAATTTGTTTTACAGTAAATAGAAAGAAACGCAAAGTTTATGATGACATATAGTGGCAGTCGGCAATTCATCCCAAACAGGAAAATAACCTGGAGATGAATAACGCCTTTAAAATGGTATCGCTTTGTCTTTTACTTTGTTTTTACTGCCACTGATTCCAAAACCAATTCATTAACTGTGAAATCATCCGCAGTCCAAATACAATATTTTAGATAAATTTGTGCTAAATGATGTAAGCAATAAACTTTCCATTTCACACATACACAATTGTGCAAATAATTTTTGATTAGCTTTTTTAAGAGTACTACTCTTTTCCAGAGTTTTTTTTTTAAATATTTCACATTTCATTAGGTAGTTTAAGTTTTTAAAACTAGATGTCACCATTCCTGAAAGTATTGAAACTAAATGTTGCCTGATTGCACAGTTTTTTGTGAAATTTTTTTGTTATTCGTTTAAAGGCTTAGCTGATGCAGTTACATCATTTTGAACTGATTGACCAAGAAACATCTGTCAACTAAAACTAGTAGTAGTTGTTTTCTTGGGCAACAAAGTATGATGTTGTTTGAAACTAATACAACAAACAAAAGGTGATCTTTTAGTTACAGATCTTGATAGGAAAATATTGCACCTCTATAATCCATGTCCAGGTTTATCACAAAGAAGAACATTTTTCGATTGCGTGACAACAACGGAAGTAAACTTATTTTTATTCAACATATTAAGGAGTGCCACCTTTTTATCAATTTTGAACGTAAAGTTTACCCAAATACGATGGTTCCTATTTTTAAATGTCTTATTCCCGTTGCCATCAAAAAATGTATAACAAAGAGCGTAACAATTGTATGTTTAAGATTATGTTACACTATCAAATTTAAATTCATCATGATTCCTAATTATATTTAATAACGTATGACGCCGTCATAAAAATCCGGAACTCTACTTTTACGGCACAATATAACGTTACCAATTATTTTTGCATAATGAAATTAAAATTTTATATTACACACAAACTGATTTCCTTGATTGTTTGTTGCTGCCTATACACCCTACAATGTGGTTCACATATAATATACCTGTGTCGTCGTCGTAGTCATATCATCAGTATTAGAATTCATAAAACATTTTAGCACAAAAAACCATAGTTTTTCTACCTTTATGAAAAAAAATTATTTATGGCAAAATATTGGCTTAGTTTTGCATTTTTTTTTTTGCATATTTTTGCGATTTTTAATACATTGTACACGAAACAGATTTATGTTTTTGTTCGAAATTAACCCAAATCACAGTGTGATATTTTTATAGTTTTTTAAAAAACTATCGTATATATAATATAATAAAAATATATAAAGGATTTTATTTATTTATATTTTTAAATATTCGCATATGGTAAAACGCAAAGCATCATTCCCTTCTACAAACACAATATAGTCGTGTATGCACTCGAACATAATATTCTGTTAGCATGCATTTCCAAGTATGGCTAACGTAATAACAAATTTCTAAATGCAAAACTGAACATATCGACAAACGTTTTGGTTTGAGCAAAGTTCTAGAACACTAAACAATTATTTATTTTAAGAACAATAATTTACATCTTATAACACTTTAATTTTACTAGATTAGCCATTTACCACTGGTGGAGGCTATGACACTAATCTTATTTTTTTTGCGTTTAAAATACAACTGAACTTTTTCTCGAGCTAGAAATACTTCTACCTCGAGATGGAATACTACATGATATAAATACATATAGTACTACACCATCATAAGAAAAAAATTGTTTACCCATTGATGTTCCAGATGTCGGGTCAGTATTTTGAATATCGTTAAAATTTTGAATAAATATATGACATTTAGGCGATTATACATTGAAGAAATGGAAGGAATGTTAGTTGTGACAGACTCGACACGGTTACTGACACCTAAGCGATCGATAGTTAGTATTTTTGTGGTGTAAGGAAGGGAAAGGTTTGTTAGCAATGATAGAATTGGTCCGGTTACATTTTAATGAACTGCTCAACTTCCTGTCGTCTCTTATCAGCAACATTAATATCAGCAAAGCCACCATTTAACTATAATCTGCAAAGGTTCCCTGAAAACGAAATCTTTTAAAAAACCAATTGCTCTTAGTCGTAGGCTGTAATAAATTGAATTTATTTTCATCTGCCATTATAAATTAATTAAATCAAAGTATAATAATTACTCTTAACCGTACCTTGTAATATATAAAGCATAAGTTTTCGATGGCAATTTACATATTGAATATTTCAACTCCATGCTGCCAAAATTTATTAAGTGATTTCCTATTTATATTCACTTAAATAGAGATAATATTACCGAAATTCAATTAAATACAATTTTAATAAAACAATTGAACGTTCGAATTCGTTTGATTTAACTGTTTTATAACAAATACACAAGTACCTGCCGTACAGCAGACAATATTACAAAACTATATTAACTATTCGGGATTCAAAATTCAGTTGAGGCTTGGCATCGACACCTAAAAATAATTGTAGAATAAAAGAATGCTGCTGTATAGCAATTGTGGCGGACAATGTTAAAAAAAATGGACCTTGGTTTGATGAAAACGTATGATTTAATTTATGGTTTGCGTGCGCCAAAGGACCAAGTGATCTTAAATACAACGAATTTTGTAAATTATTCTAGAAACATTTTACACCAACCATTTTGGTTACCCAAGCAAGCAAAATAGTTTAATAAATTTAAAAAAACATCGTAAATTAGTGCAAGAATGGCTAATATGAATTAAAAATTGTATAGCGAAATGTAAATTTCAAGCGAAATTGCCCAAATCCAAAATCGAGAAAATAAATTATGGCTAGTCTATCTAAAGTGTGACAACTACGCCCCAAAACCAAAATTACAAAAATATAGAAAATATATGATGGAACCACCCATCAAAAATGTGAAAATTGTGCCCCAAAACAAAAATTTCCAAAATTCAGAAAATAAATAATGGTTAGCCTATAAGAACTGTGAAAATTATGCAACAAATTTAAAATTTCCAAAATCAAAAAAATGCCTATCAAAACTGTGAAAACTATGTCCAAAATCCAGAAAATACTTGATGGCTAGCCTATGAAATTACACGATATGCCAGTGGATAAGCTCATAACGAGAATGGAAAGATAATTGTGTGAGCGTTTGAGTGAGGAATCTTTGCATGTTATGTTGGACGAAACAGTCAAAAAGGCAAAAACGTTCGTGTTAAGAAACGAAATTGATTACATCACCGGAAAACTAAATTTTATGAAATGTAAAGAGGAGTCAAATAGAGAATATGCAGCAGCACAGTGTAAAATCAGCACGACACAGATTAAATAGCGGAGCTGTAAACACTGCGAATTTGGAATTAATCGAGATGTTAAAAGTAAATTTAAGAACAATTGTAAAGGGCCACTCAGGCGGTACAGAAACCAGACATTTTTGTTAAAGAGTTTAACTTAAAAATTATAAGCAATTGAGAATCAGTTATTAGATTTAGAGGCACAGAAAGTAATCTCGAAAGTTGAGTCGACGTAATGGGGTACGCCTTTATTTCTAATTTTATACCAAAATGGTGATATTCGAATTTGTGCTAATTTAAGATCGCCAAACCTAAAGATAAATAAAGAAAGGTACAAATTTGCTAGGTCAGAGGTTAATTATCTGAGAAGAACTAAGTATTATATTCTGGAGTCAATTACATGTCTGTTGAAGAAAGTTAACAAGTTTAGTTGAACTAGCGAATGTTAGAGGGTGTTTAGATTAATTAAAAAAGAAATTGTGTCTAATTGGCGAAATCGAACTTAATTATAATTCAATTTTCTCGGGACAATGATGTTGAGTTGTGACGCATCGAGTGGTGGTGTAGAAGCAGTCATTTTGAACGTTTATGAGGATGGTTCGGACCGACTGATTGAATTCGAATTCAGGACTTTGAGTGAGGTAGAAAAACTTATGGTATGATCAAAAATTACGCTTTAATTATTGTGTATGGCACAAAGAAATTTCAGATGAAAAATGTACAGATATGCTCTCGAGGTTGCCAATAGAAATGCAACCTACAGAATTAAGTAAAGATGCTAGTAGCCGATTGAGAAAAGATTAAAAGAAATTATAAAAGCGATGGAAGCGTGCCTTTAGAGAATAAAACCGAGTTAGAGTCTAGAACTGCAAAGTAAAGTTATGCCAAAGAGGTTTCGAAATCCAATTTTACGTCAGTTCATGAAATTCATTTAGGATTAGTTTAGCCCATGGCATAAGTACGATCATATGTGTAGTGACCTGGCATTGATGCGGAGGTAAAAGTTTGATTAAGGTTTAAAAGGCTTGTATTTTGATGCTAATATCAAATGCTCCAAGCTCATGTCGTCAATCAAGCGCCCTATTTGCTGGTAATAGTGGATCCACAATTTAAATGGTTAAAGATGTTTGTGAAGAATGTCAAAATATTTTGCAGGTTTTGTAAAAAACAACTTAGCAAGCAGGAACCAAGAAATTGGAAATTCCACGTAGATGACACGTTAGTAATTAGTGATTAACGGTATCTAAACTGTCCCGAGTGGGAAAATGCAAAATGTGTTTCAGGTGCTAGGGCTAAGGATGGACATATGCGAGTTTCAAAGCAATAAACAGTGAAGAGTTAAGAGGTACATTGATCAAATTTGGTTTGGTGGACCATAGAGATCAGAATTCTTACTATAAATGTGTTACATCATTTTGTAATAGTACGGCTGTAGGGCAATATACGATCTTGAATCGGTGACAAAGGCTGCTAGGATAAGAGCTATAGAGGCTGCTTGGATAAGAGCTATAGAAGTAATTTGAGGTCACAAGGTAAACTTTGCGGCAAAAAAATGCTTCATAAAAAATATGCTTCATATTATTTCGTTGGCAAATTTGAGATGAGTAAAAATTGAGGTAATGAATAAATATTATAATGCAGCAGTACGTAAAATTGCGGTCTACTAAAACTGTGCTGTATAAAAGTGCTAAGAGAGTTAATTTATTTGAAGGCAATGAGATATCATTTAAGTTTAAATTAAATATTAAATAGTTTACAGGGATTTTCCGCCATTTGTTGACACTAAAGTTAGTCATCCGATGAGGTTCGACTTTAAAAATTTGGAGCAATATTCTTCTTTGAGTTGTTTAATATTAATATATGTAATACACAAAGCCCATTGTTATTGATGAATCTTAAGTTACAACGTACGTTTCTGGTAAGGAATCTAAGAATTTGGGAGTTTTCAAAACTTGAAACTCAAAGAACCAACTACGGATATTATGAGCCGTTGCATCTAATATTCAAACATTTATTAATGTTCATAATTTGTCATTTTAAGATTACAAATATTTGAAAGTATTAGGAAGGATTAACATAAGTTGTATTGTTTTGGGAAAGAAAGATTTCGTGGATTTAGCGGATTTATATTTCCCCAAAACAATAGCAAAAAATGTAGTTTTATGAGACCTCTATATTTTTATAGTTGTTATAGTTTTATAATAAATCTATGTCAGCCGTATTTCTTGATGACTGATCTGGTCCAGATCAGGGGTGCTATTCTTGAACTATGACGAAAATTTTCGGTATCTTAAATTTTCGTAACGCTGTTTTCGTAATCGTAATGGAAAAATCATTAATTGATATTCTTGAAACTATTACGGAAACAAACCCGTGGTAAATAAAAATTATGGAATAGTTCATTTTTTGACAGCAAAAATTGTTCGACTTTGACATAAATTGAAATTTGTGTTTTATATGAAAAAAAAGTTTTAAAAAAATATTTATTGGTATTTCTTTATTAATTAGAAGGATAAAATTGAATTTTAAATGATTGATACTTATACTATCGTAAATTTATTACGTGAAACCAAGTGATTATATAAACAAAATGAACTCCTTATAGTTGTAATTTAAAAAAGAAAAATGTGGATTGCGAACAAGAAATTTATTTAAAGTATACGGTCAAAATGGCCACCTCATATTTAACAATTTCCAACAAAAAAATTCTTATTTAAATTTTTGTGTTGCGATATTTTTAACATCGATGACGATTGACGAACTAAATTAATGACTAAGACACAGAAAAAATAATCTATGTTAATTTTTTCTGTGCATAAGAGGATGCGTTTCGAATAATTAATTTAAAAGTGAAGACACAAATTAATTATTGTTTACCAAATTTATTATCGTTTTCTCTAATTTTCATATAATATATCTTACTCTTATTCATGAAAAATAAAATTATTCCATGCAATTTCATTACGAAAATGAAATAAGGAACCAAAATACCATTACGGAAATTTTCGTAATCCGATTTCAAGAATACCATTTTATGATTTTCGTAATACTTTGACACTAACTCGGTACCGAAAATTTTCGTAATGGTTCAAGAATAGCACCCCAGATCATATAACAAGAAACGACACAAAAAGCATGTTTGTTTTTAAATCACTATTTGTGATCCAAAAACAAAATGGGTTCAATTTGCGTCTTTGCTTTCTATGTAATTCGTGATCTGATTTAGATCACCTTTCGTCGAGAAATACAGGTAAATAGTTGTTACCAAACTAATAATAAAAAAAATCAAGTGGTGAGCATTGTAACTAAAAATTGGATTTAAGACGTAAATTTTTTGAATTTAACATAAATCCACTTTGGATTTAACATAAATCTCCTTTGGATTTATATAATGCGGTTAATATTGTAAATTTCGTTGTTGTTGTTGTAAAATTCCCAAAGCAACCATGAGAAGCATAGGGTTTTATTGAAATATATAAATAAATTATTAGAATTATAAAAATTTGATATTTTTAATTTAGAAAACGAAACCGATTCAATAGATAACGCGTCGCAATCGCTGGTTAGTTCTCCACAAATTCAATCTACCCCTCTAGTTATGTTACCTGATTCATCGGCAGATATAGCTTCTATGACATTAGTTAGTCTAGATGAGCCTAGAAAGTGACATGAACTATTTGAATTAAATAATAAAATTATAACTAAGCTGGTAGATGACATTTCGGCGATTATACGTATACAAATATTTTGATTATTTTAAAACGATATCAGTAGCGACATCTAACACGTCAATGGGCTAACATACCACGGTAGTACTATGTGTGTTTATATTATTAGTACTATCTTGAATATTTTATTTTTCTATTGTTTCATTCTAGTTTTTCGAGATGTCATTACTCTATGCTTAGTTTTTGCTAGTAATAATTGTATTTTGTAGATGTATCTAGCTTTAGTTTTGGTAAAAAACAGAATTTTGATACGTGACATAGATAAAAAAGTAATAAAAAAGTATAAAGTAAAAATGAACAAGTAAAAATAAAAAATAATCAGTGCAAAAATTTTAGAGCATTAAACAATATAGTATCTAATTCTAATAGTTTAAATAGTCGAAAAAAATGATTTATTTAATTTATTTAATTTATTTAATTTATTTAATTTATTTAATTTATTTAATTTATTTAATTTATTTAATTTATTTAATTTATTTAATTTATTTAATTTATTTAATTTATTCAATTTATTTAATTTATTTAATTTATTTAATTTATTTAATTTATTTAATTTATTTAATTTATTTAATTTATTTAATTTATTTAATTTATTTAATTTATTTAATTTATTTAATTTATTTAATTTATTTAATTTATTTAATTTATTTAATTTATTTAATTTATTTAATTTATTTAATTTATTTAATTTATTTAATTTATTTAATTTATTTAATTTATTTAATTTATTTAATTTATTTAATTTATTTAATTTATTTAATTTATTTAATTTATTTAATTTATTTAATTTATTTAATTTATTTAATTTATTTAATTTATTTAATTTATTTAATTTATTTAATTTATTTAATTTATTTAATTTATTTAATTTATTTAATTTATTTAATTTATTTAATTTATTTAATTTATTTAATTTATTTAATTTATTTAATTTATTTAATTTATTTAATTTATTTAATTTATTTAATTTATTTAATTTATTTAATTTATTTAATTTATTTAATTTATTTAATTTATTTAATTTATTTAATTTATTTAATTTATTTAATTTATTTAATTTATTTAATTTATTTAATTTATTTAATTTATTCAATTTATTTAATTTATTTAATTTATTTAATTTATTTAATTTATTTAATTTATTTAATTTATTTAATTTATTTAATTTATTTAATTTATTTAATTTATTTAATTTATTTAATTTATTTAATTTATTTAATTTATTTAATTTATTTAATTTATTTAATTTATTTAATTTATTTAATTTATTTAATTTATTTAATTTATTTAATTTATTTAATTTATTTAATTTATTTAATTTATTTAATTTATTTAATTTATTTAATTTATTTAATTTATTTAATTTATTTAATTTATTTAATTTATTTAATTTATTTAATTTATTTAATTTATTTAATTTATTTAATTTATTTAATTTATTTAATTTATTTAATTTATTTAATTTATTTAATTTATTTAATTTATTTAATTTATTTAATTTATTTAATTTATTTAATTTATTTAATTTATTTAATTTATTTAATTTATTTAATTTATTTAATTTATTTAATTTATTTAATTTATTTAATTTATTTAATTTATTTAATTTATTTAATTTATTTAATTTATTTAATTTATTTAATTTATTTAATTTATTTAATTTATTTAATTTATTTAATTTATTTAATTTATTTAATTTATTTAATTTATTTAATTTATTTAATTTATTTAATTTATTTAATTTATTTAATTTATTTAATTTATTTAATTTATTTAATTTATTTAATTTATTTAATTTATTTAATTTATTTAATTTATTTAATTTATTTAATTTATTTAATTTATTTAATTTATTTAATTTATTTAATTTATTTAATTTATTTAATTTATTTAATTTATTTAATTTATTTAATTTATTTAATTTATTTAATTTATTTAATTTATTTAATTTATTTAATTTATTTAATTTATTTAATTTATTTAATTTATTTAATTTATTTAATTTATTTAATTTATTTAATTTATTTAATTTATTTAATTTATTTAATTTATTTAATTTATTTAATTTATTTAATTTATTTAATTTATTTAATTTATTTAATTTATTTAATTTATTTAATTTATTTAATTTATTTAATTTATTTAATTTATTTAATTTATTTAATTTATTTAATTTATTTAATTTATTTAATTTATTTAATTTATTTAATTTATTTAATTTATTTAATTTATTTAATTTATTTAATTTATTTAATTTATTTAATTTATTTAATTTATTTAATTTATTTAATTTATTTAATTTATTTAATTTATTTAATTTATTTAATTTATTTAATTTATTTAATTTATTTAATTTATTTAATTTATTTAATTTATTTAATTTATTTAATTTATTTAATTTATTTAATTTATTTAATTTATTTAATTTATTTAATTTATTTAATTTATTAAATTTATTTAATTTATTTAATTTATTTAATTTATTTAATTTATTTAATTTATTTAATTTATTTAATTTATTTAATTTATTTAATTTATTTAATTTATTTAATTTATTTAATTTATTTAATTTATTTAATTTATTTAATTTATTTAATTTATTTAATTTATTCAATTTATTTAATTTATTTAATTTATTTAATTTATTTAATTTATTTAATTTATTTAATTTATTTAATTTATTTAATTTATTTAATTTATTTAATTTATTTAATTTATTTAATTTATTTAATTTATTTAATTTATTTAATTTATTTAATTTATTTAATTTATTTAATTTATTTAATTTATTTAATTTATTTAATTTATTTAATTTATTTAATTTATTTAATTTATTTAATTTATTTAATTTATTTAATTTATTTAATTTATTTAATTTATTTAATTTATTTAATTTATTTAATTTATTTAATTTATTTAATTTATTTAATTTATTTAATTTATTTAATTTATTTAATTTATTTAATTTATTTAATTTATTTAATTTATTTAATTTATTTAATTTATTTAATTTATTTAATTTATTTAATTTATTTAATTTATTTAATTTATTTAATTTATTTAATTCATTTAATTTATTTAATTTATTTAATTTATTTAATTTATTTAATTTATTTAATTTATTTAATTTATTTAATTTATTTAATTTATTTAATTTATTTAATTTATTTAATTTATTTAATTTATTTAATTTATTTAATTTATTTAATTTATTTAATTTATTCAATTTATTTAATTTATTTAATTTATTTAATTTATTTAATTTATTTAATTTATTTAATTTATTTAATTTATTTAATTTATTTAATTTATTTAATTTATTTAATTTATTTAATTTATTTAATTTATTTAATTTATTTAATTTATTTAATTTATTTAATTTATTTAATTTATTTAATTTATTTAATTTATTTAATTTATTTAATTTATTTAATTTATTTAATTTATTTAATTTATTTAATTTATTTAATTTATTTAATTTATTTAATTTATTTAATTTATTTAATTTATTTAATTTATTTAATTTATTTAATTTATTTAATTTATTTAATTTATTTAATTTATTTAATTTATTTAATTTATTTAATTTATTTAATTTATTTAATTTATTTAATTTATTTAATTTATTTAATTTATTTATTTTCAATTTGTTCGTTAATATGGTTTATTGCAGCACTACAATCTTCTTATAATTAATGACAAGAACCCTACCTGAAACCGTGCTGCAGTCATTGATACGTAGAACTATAGGAGGATTCTGCTAATAGGATTATAATTCCAGATCTTACCAAAAATACCGTTATATATTATTGGTTAGTTTTTCTAAATTTTATTGTGAAATATCATTAGTTCGTTTGCATTGGTCAAACTTCCTAGATCTTTAAGGAATAGAGAGTAGTATTTGTCGAGTAGTTCAAAATTGGTCAATCAATGGCGGTTTTGAAATATTTGCGTAGAGTTAACCCTAATTCTTATAATATAATGATCTGGTAATGACAGATGCCTACCATTTTATTACGAAACATTTTTTCGGGATGGATTTTCGGCCTGACTTAACATACATTTTTTATGTAATTTAATTTACCGACTTTCAAATGATGCCAAACTGTGTTTAATGCAATTCATCAGCCAAACTCTTCAACATACATCCTAATATAGTTTTTTGGGGATTATATATTTCAATAGCAAAAGATTATTCCGAAAAGGTATTTTCCATTTAAATAACAGCGAATAAAAAAATTCAACCCGTTGTTTTTGGTTTAAACAACGAGATAAATTCCTCTTTATTCAGTTTATTCCACAGAATGCAATGTATCAAGCCAACATGGTATTCTTTTTGGTTATTTAGAAGAACGTTTAGTTCTCGATTATCAGTAAAAAAACAATGACAGTTTACGCTGAACTCGCATCAATTCATAAAAACTCAAAAAGTGGTCTGACTTTGATGACTGATACCTTAATCGAAAGCTCTCAACATCAGTATTAATACTGTTTTAAAATTATCAACAGCATTAAGTTTAGCATAAAGTTGACACTTTACTGAGATCGTTTGTAAGATCTTTCAGACAGTGTTCTTTCTTTTCAATTGGTGATCAACTTAACGAACGATTTTACACATAATTAGTCACGTCGTTATGTTTAAGCCAACACCTTTACCATCACTATACAACCGGTGTCATGTGTATTAAAATTCGTAAAACGTTGTGAATAAATTACTGTGCTAAACGGTAGACCAGGCTTAACGTCTCCTTTGGTTGTCAGCCTTTATACTTTTCAGCTTTAAGAGGATATGCCATTTGAGCGTCTCATATCCAAAATATAATGACACCATATTTTCCGGGTTTTATCTTTAGCCAGTTCATCACTGGTTTTCTTTTCCTAAAACGCAAATATAAATTTCGAAATTAATCGCAATTAGCAAATCAGTAGTCTTTCAGCGGTTGTAGAGAAGTTCGAATTTAATTTAAACAAAAACTTTTCTTAAAATTTTACATTGACATAAATACATTTTATAATCGCATTTCAATTAATTTATTTAATTTTAACGTTTTCCACTTCAAAGATTTTACTCAGGTGTAAATAAAATTTTGTCAGTTTATTATTGACAAGACAAAAACGACAATTAAAGATTTTGTAACTATAATTAAATAATTGAATTTTCAAATAACGCTATTAAAATTGTCTATTTTGTGCAAAAACATTATTACGTGATCGTTGTAATTTTCAATTAAAATTTATATTTTTTTTTATAAAATTCTATTAAATTTTTTTTATTTATTTTCTATCTACTTAGTCTGTCTATTTTCTTTTAGAAGTTTTCATTTTATACATATAATGTTTTTCTTATACAAGATCATCCCATTTGTCTTGTTTTTGTTTTGCTCGTATTTTTATCTAGGTCACAACAATGCTAGTTTTTCTTTAAACAACAGTACAAGTGTTTTTTTTTTTTTGTAAATTCTAAAAACTTTTCTAAGATGTAATATTCTTTTTAAATTATCACTAGTGATAGAAAATTATCAGACCAAACACTTAAATGGATATGGAATTTGAAAAATTTAAGTTTTTGACAGATGTATCTCAAATAATGTAAATTTGTATCAAAATGTCTGAGTTGGCTTAATGGTTAGATTTTTGAGCTAACAATTCGGGTGGATAAAAACGGATACTGCTTAAATATAACCCAACCAATGGCACGTTTCTTGTTATTATATCAGCCTTAAAAGAGATTTATTTCAAATTCAGTGCCATCCTAGAAAGTTAATGCTCTAAAAATAGAGAATATATGTCAACGCAAAGCCTAGGTACCTTAAAGTTAAATAACTTTATTATTCCTATACTATATAATTGAAAACCAACGAATAATTTAGTTGGGTGATTGTAATTGGCCACTATAGTGAGGACCGTCAAATCATCATTGCTGTTTGCATCCAAATATGGCTTTGGTAATTTCTCATTGTTTTCAGTCGGTTCAGAGCATCCTATCGCGTTTGTATCAAAAACGTTATCAGCAAGTCGATAAGTTAGAAAACGCCATTCGCAACACACTAATCATTCAAACAGAATACAACCGAGTTGTAATTCCAAAGGCCATCTAGTTGGATCTTTTTAAGCTTATAAATGAGGGCAATTGAGGGTCCACTTGGATGGTTGACCTGCGTGGATGCTTTTCCAGATCTCCATATACTATGGAGCTTAACAACATCACTGCAAGTACCACGGTGCCCTTTAAAGACCGTCTAAACCATATTTTCAACTGAATTTTTACCAATGACAATAGTGCCTGATAAATGCTGTAAAAGAATTTTTATTTTGCGAATTAAACAGCATTAAGCATTCGACGTCTGTACCATTAACCTGCTTCAAACCGACCAATTAAGCGGTTTGTTTGAAATTTTAAAACATCATTTGCTACCATCACTTGGATCCATCCAGTAGTAATTCGCTAGCAGATTTTTTACATGGAAGGCAACCACGAATTCGAATATCGGTGTTGCTACCCAATGATGTGCATCATAATTACGATGTGCATCATAAGTACAGCACTTGGAAGTTGTAGACGTCATCAAAAGCAAATCCACCCGCGTAGATTCATCTGCACAAGTTTGAATATAAACAGAAGTGCAGATCCACTACTATTAGTAGAAGGCCCAAGAATAGCATGTTCGTCGTCCAGAGCGATCTCAAATCAAACAATTACTGTATTGGTAAAATTAAGAACGGAAGATAATGCATCTCGTATGATTGAAACTACAAACTTGTCAACAAAAAACAATAACCTAAAAACTGGTGATGCATTTAACCATAGATTAAGGTGTAATAAATATAGCCCATATACAAGCAATAAAAATCTATTTTGAGAAAAAATAATA
Organism: Tipula confusa; assembly: GCA_963556175.1. Classification (NCBI taxonomy): domain Eukaryota; kingdom Metazoa; phylum Arthropoda; class Insecta; order Diptera; family Tipulidae; genus Tipula; species Tipula confusa. The sequence continues at coordinate 168,914,353 of OY744475.1, read as the reverse complement.
GAGAAAGTAAAAAAAAGAATAAACCATTTTTCTTAAATGGTAGAATTATTATTCGTATTATAGTAAATGTATATTTTATAGTTCATATTTACATAACGTTACATGTGAATTATATCTAAAATCTTATAAATATCTAAACTTAGTTTAGTGCATAATGAGTAAGTTTAATAATTAATACTCCGAATAATGGAGATCTACCATAAAATTGTATAACTAAAACTGATTGTAATAAAATAAAAAATCATTCTTATAGATCATGTTTACCGAAAGAGGCGCCACGATCAAAGTAGGTTTTTCATGTTATTCAAAAGGGGCAGCACGATCAAAGTATATGTAGTACCAACCATTGCCAGAAGATGATTTGAATAAAAATGATAGTCGACCATGTTTTTTTTTCTTGTTTTAAATTTGTTGTTGTTCAAGGTAACCAAGAGGAATGATGTTCGGTATTTTGTGTATTTACAATTTTTGAGTTTTTAATTTTGTGATAATTGTTTTGTGATTTTGTGAATTTTGTGCTATTTTTGTGATATGTATGGACAATATTTTTTTATCGGATTTTACTAATAAGAGATATTTTCTGATTAATTACTTAAGACGATACTGTCGTTTTGTAAAGTTCTTGTATATAGGCTCCAACAGTGGAATACAGGAAATTTAACCCGTAAACTGTATCACGTTCCAAACATTTTATCTTCTGGAGGCATATTTTTACCATCGGATACCCATTTTTTAGAAATTAATAAATATAATAAAAAACAAATTTAGATCTAAATTTAGATGATATTTTGTGCTGGTTCATAAAATATCAAGCAGTGAGTAGTCTCAAAAGAGGACGTACAATGTAATAAACCATTTCGTTATATGTATTAAAGTGGCATTTTCCGAAGCATTGAATTCTATTTTCATAAAATGCAAATGTAAGGCAGATATGAAAAAATCAGTCATATACAATTCTTATATTGAAACAAAAAATCGAAATATTTATAAAGCCGGCTGCGACTGTGTTGCAGGAGGATGATATATTGCAGCATGTAAACATAGTGCCGCTTTGCTCATTGTTGTTGAGCAATACGCACAAACAGGTTTCTATTTTACCTTTGTACATTTACATTTTTAATTTTTTTTATTGTTTCAGGAATTTATTTGAATTTTCTGTCGATCAGAAAGACAAACATGGCATCCCAGAAATGGTATCACACGGCAACCTGATAAAAGTTTTGATGACTTCATGAGTTATGATATTAGAAGTACTAGATGTCATGTTAATTGCAGAATATACCATACTGAAAGAGACGAGTTCGAAACCAGTAAAATAAATGATTTCAGCTGAGCTTAAAGTAGAACTGTCCATGTAGCTGGGTGGTAAATATTCGACATCCGAGCAAGACTCCTCTGAAATCACTTGTAATGGCGACGTTTCTGAAATAATCTGAAATCAATAAAAATGATGTATAAATTAAAATATTGCAATAAAAATATTATAAAAAATTATGCTATTATTAAAAACAATGGTTTAGCTTTATTACTATACCTCGATTTCAACAGGTTCGAAATTTACAATGTGTGCCTCCATATCAACTTCTGACGCTGCCTTGAGTTCACTTTTGTCAACATCGATTCCTCACTACTCGCAGTGGCAACCGCTTCCGGTACTTGGTTTTTAACGCTAAAACGCTTAAAGAAGGTTGATGCTTTCGTTTTCAGTGAGTCATTAACGGAAGTTTTTGTGATGGAATACTACTTTTTTCAAAGTTTTTGTGTCACCTACGGTACCAATAAAATAGTTTAGTAACAAAATATGAATTAATTTATTAATAAAATACCTGAACAAGATTCTAAATAATCTGAATTTTTGAAGTGTCTGGAACAAATCCTTAAATGTATAGAAGGATTTTTTTTTGTTCTCACTCAAAAAATTTTTACTGTTAAATTAATAAAAATGCAATTAAACTAACAAAAAAGTTATTATTATACATCCAATAACAAATCGTTATTAATTTAAAAGGCAATTATTAAAATAATAACAATTCAGTAATTTCAACCAGAAACGATTATTAATTTAATGATAAAATTGTCAATTTAACAGGTCAGTGTATAAATATAACAATAGAATATCTTATTTTAATAACATATATTGTTACTTTGAAAGCAAAAACTATATATTTAAAAACAATAATTGTAAATTTAATAATATAATTGTTGATTGAACCGTATAAGGTTTAAATTTAATAGTAAAAATAATTAATTTAATAAAACTGGTCATAAATTTAATAGTTTAAATTGTGGGTTTAACAAAAACTAATCTAAATTTAATAATTAAATTATTATTTTAACAATACGTTACTATTATTTTGAAATTATCTTATAATTAGATTAATAGTATGTCGCAATTAAAAATACTATTTACATTATTATATCAATAACTTTGTAATTGAATTTACAATTTTTTATCACTTTCAGCGGACACGTGTAAATAAAACAAATTAATAAAACACTAATTTTATATCTATTAAAAATGAATTTTTTTTATTTCAACTCAATTTATTTCAATGTAGTGTATATGTGATGTAAAAATAATTTTTGGTTCTCATTAACTAATAAACTAATTTTACTAATACTTATTTATCTATATTTTATTTAAATATTTAATATATACAATTAGTATTTTAAATACTAATTTAATACATATTAAAAATTAATTTTTTTTATTTCAATTCATATAATGTAGAAATTGTACTTCAGACTAGACTAATTAACATTTTTATTGATTAATTAACTATTTATTTAATTTAAGCTCGTTTATTAAGTTTTTGACTGAGTGATGTTGGTCTTTGTCCAACGCTTCTATGTTGTAAAAAAACTGTTGAAAAAAGCTCCAGAAAAGATTTGCAGCTACCGGATATTTCAAATTAAATATATGAAATAGTTTGAAACAAACGTCAATAGCCCTTGAAATACAGCTTAAGTTGTATCGTATACGATCATAGTATACGCCTATTTCTTTCGGATCATTTATGGTTCCAGTAATTAATAATAATGGCTGAATCGGCAGGCCTTGTTCAATTCTTTTTAAAAGCATTTCTTCCAAATGTTGAACGTTATTTCCAACAATGAGAAATGCTGCCTGCGAATCTCGAATGGAGTATTTTTTGTGTTTTTTTTCATGGTTAATATTAACAACACTTCTTGCTGTTGGTACCAGTATGTTATGAAGCAAAAAAAACGTTGTAAGTAATTGTCCATCTGTAAATAGAAAATAAATAAAATAAACTCAAATGCACACACTCCCTAATATTCAGAACTTACTTTGTGATAATTTATCAGTGTTAAGGAGGTCAACAAAAGATCGAGCGGAAGTATCTTTAATTTTTGCTTTAAAAGTTGGAAGCATCTGGCCTGGAAACACGTCGACTAGACCAAGCATGTCTGTGGCTGCAGGAAACATAGTTTCAAAGTCAAGGAGAACCTAAATTACAAAACGATATATTAAACAAATAACAATAAAATCTTTATAATATAGGATTAATGAAGACAAATTAGAGAAAAAAATATATTAAATAAACGTACTAATCTATAACCTAATGGATTACTAAAGTGGTTCCATTTATCTAAAACTTGGGAGGTATTTTCGTATTTGTGCATTTCATTTAATCTGTATTTGGATGTTTTACCCCATTTATCCTCAATTTCTGACCATGTACATTCAGGCGACTTCAGATCTTCTAAATAAGATGCTATATTTTCTTCAGGAACTATTACAAAAATCAATAAATAATTAATATTAAATAAAAATGTGCAATGAAACAATATTAAAATTACCTAATTTGGGAGATTTTTTTACGGGTTCCTCGTCACATTTTTCAGTTGCTTTTTTTTCAACCCTACGTTTTGTAGAGATTTAGTTTTGTTAAAATATTTTTATATAAAGTGCCTTTATATTTAAGTTGAGAATAACATAATACCATACTACTTTCAATTTTAAATTGTTCACAAAGTCGTGTGTGATATTCACTATTGATTTCATGTTTGTCTTCAGTTTGAATATAACATTTTATCGGTTGAGTTAAAAATGACGATAATGTCAATTGAGCTTTCTTTCCAAGGGTTAAGCAAATATTTTTTCTGGAATTTGTGACTCTCGCATAAGTTTTAGTTTCTTTATGCTTTGCTTCAAATGGAAAACACCAATAATTTGTAGGAGCACCTGAATTTTGAATTACCTCCGCATAGTGTAACAAAAGATGGTGTTTTGGTTTAAGTGAGTCGTTAAATAACCGTAAATATTCCTCTAAATGTGTTTTAATAAACTGTGAAAGTAGATTTAAATTTTCATTTGTGATAGATTTGGATAGCAAAATATCTATAATTTTTAGAAAATTAATGACAAAATCCCATATTTCGTCATTGTTGGAAATCAAATCACCAATAATCAAAGAAAAATAGTGTATAAAGCATTTCATTTCACTTGCAGACATTTTTAGTTTATTATTTTTGAGATCATTTATAGATATCTCACCAGAAATATTTTTTACATCAATAGGGCCATAGTTAAAATTAAGTTTTCTTCTATTTAATGTTTCCAAAGAAAAAAGTTTTGCATTTTTTCTGTAATATTTAATAACATGGCATAAATTATAATGGCATATACCTTCAAATAAATCGTGCATAATATCCACAAAATAATTTTCCAAAACATGGAATGAAGGGATTGAGTTAAGAATTGAATATTTTTTTATACCAGTTTCTTTGATCGTCAAATTAAGAAGTCCATTGCTATAATTTTCAATCGTTCTTTTTTGCACGAGCGTAACTTTACTAGCAAGTCTTGCTTCTTCTTTGTTACACGTACAGAATCTACAATAATGCGTGGATGAAAAGGATTTGCTGAAATCGCAAATACTATTAACTCCTAGATTATCCCCTACTATCAATCCTAAAATAAGTAAGACATGAGTATCACCACTTGGTAGATTTAAATCTATGCCTATTTGTTCTAAGAAAACTATTTCTTTTATTAAATGGCCTAAGCATTTATCATTTCCAAAAGTACGAAAAAATTCTGATTTTATAAATCCTGCAATAAAAACATTTTCGAAGTTAGAAAGACAATTTAAAAAAGGAAATGAAAAATATATGCCGGTTATACTTTCTGAATGGGAGCCTAAACAATTATTTATTTCAAAATCATCAAAATATAAAAAAATGGCAAGCAAATCGATTTGGAATATTTTGCAATTTTGTCACGCCAGAGTTTACTTTTAAGAAAACTAGAAAACACGCCGGGCTCAAAACTATTGTTTTGAATTTGATTAATAGATATTCCCAGCTTTTCTAAAATATATTTCATTTGAAATTTTAAAGACAATAAAACACCTTTAGTAGAAACTACATCATAAATGGCCTCACCATTGTAAGTTATAACATCGAGTTCATCATTGATTGAGAATTGCTCCAATGGACAGAGCAAACCGCTACGAACCAAGGTTTTATTTAGTTTAAAGTCTGAACTAGTATCTTTAAATGGATTTCGTAAGAGTTCGGCTAAATTCCTCAATGAAAAATTGGTTTCCGATGAAAGATTTTCTAAATCAATCATACGTTCAATATAATTTGATATTGGAATTGTTAAAAAGTTAGTGACATAGTTTTGAATAGTATAAACATTTTTTCTATTAAAATTGTGAAGGTTGTGCAGTTGAACAGTTAACTCAGAAGACTTTTTGTAAAGTTCTTCTAAATCACATTTACTAACTAAGCGGGATGCTTTTGTGGAATCATTATCAACTGACGAATTTTGAGCTTTAGGCTCACCACAATTTTCAATCTTTTCAGGTGCAAAATTAATTGAATCATTTAATTCAGAAGATACTAGCCCTGTTGATGTGATAGAAGCCTCAACATTTGATGACTTTTGATTTAATTCATGTTTTCTTAAATGTTTTCTGTATGAATTCATATTGGAAAAATATTGGAAGCAATGTTCTTCATAACATTGAAATTCACTATTTTTTTGAAGCGAATGAAACACTTTTAAATGAAGCATTAGAGTTTTTACGTTAAGAAAATCTTGTTGACACAAAAAGCACCTCATAATTAAATATAAATTAAATACCCACTATATGCAACAATTCCACCAAAATATGTCACAAATTTAAATTTAAAAAAAAAAGTTTTGTTAATTATAGTTAATTAATGAATCTAAAATAAAAATTACATATTATTACAAAAATGTCTAATAAGTTTATGGGGTAAAATTAACTTACTTTGCTCTTTTTGTAAAATGCGATATCCAATAATTACTTTAACTCGTCCTAGCGCCAACTTAATTTATTGTTATTTAATAATTCAAACGCAGTCTTCAATGAATATAAAAAGAAATATATACACACACACATGTATATATATATATATATATATATATATATATATATATATATATATATATATATATATATATATATATATATATATTTATATATATATATGTATATATATATATATATATATATATATATATATATATATATATATATATATATATATATATATATATATATATATATATATATTTACAGATAATTTGCCGTTATGTATTATTATGTATTATAGTATATTGGACGTACGAAATTTTTTTTTATTTAACTCTTTTTTTATAACTGTTTTTTTGTAAATGTAAGAAAAATCTCACCTTAAAACTTTATTTAATTTTATGTATTTTATATAACTTTTATATAATAATTATTGTAAATAATTATATAATATATTGTTTTTAATCTCAAATTAACAATTTTTATTAAGTTTTTTTATTTCAGAAATATTTTTCTGTCCTGAATTCACTTAACATTTGTTGAATTCTAGCTCTTAAATGAATATTCAAATTACAACGCACCACAAATGAATAAAATTATTAAATTTATAGTAAAAACTTTCAAAAAAATTACCCATCTATTATTTTAATAACTAATATTATTAAAATCACAATTTACTATTATTTAGACAGTAATGACTATTAAAATAATATTTATCTTTAATTTTAATAGTAACTCCTGTTGGAATAATAGTTAATGTTATTATTTCAATAAACAATTATATTTTTTTGATGCACAATTTCTCCGTTATTTTTTCATTATAATCATTATAAAATTTACTTGGAAAAAATTATCAATTTAATAACAAAAGATAGTAACTACTGTAGGAATAATAGTAAAAATTATTATTTTAATAAACAATTATATTTTTTTGATGCACAATTTCTCCGTTATTTTTTTTATAATGATTTACTTGGACGAAACTATCAATTTAATAACAAAATGTATCAAAATAATAACTAAATTTTGTTTTAATAACCGTTAGGTATTACCTTGATAATTATGATTATTAAAATAAAAATTTGCTGATACTTTAAAATAGTATATTGTTGAATTTATAATATAATTGTTAATTTTAATAGTAAATTTTAATAATTCTCGTTTTTATTTTCACAACGAACTTGTTTCTAAAATAATTTTAAATTTGATGATTTAAGAATAATAAAAACTGTTATTTTAACAGTTTTTACGCTCAATATTATTGTACAAACATTTTTAATACCTTTTATGTTAAAATAATAGTTTTTGTGATTGATTTAATAACAAATTAATTAATTTAAAAACAAGTTCTATTTATTTAATAGATCAGGTTGTTACGAGTTTTGAACAACCAATTTTACAACCGATTTATTGAAAAAATTGTCAGAATTTTTTGAGTGTAATAGCTCTAATCCATTTCATTCGAAGATCTTTATTTTTCGGAAATTCATGATACTTTAATCCACCTCGCTTAAAAAAATTTCCGCACTGAGCACCAAAACAATAAGTCGGCATATTAAAAAAACACAGCACTCAATTAAATATAAACAATAAAATTATACAAACAAATTTATTATTAATATATTTTTTTTTAATTAGCGTCAGTCGCACAAGTCATTCACAAAATATTTTGTTTATATATTTTCATTTTGACATATAACTAGCGGCATAATCATGCATACTTGTGAAACATAATATTTCTATAAGATGGCAGCACTTTCGTTTATAGTAAAATTTTGACAGTCCGACATGATCTTTTATCAAAAAATCATACACGTGAACAGAAGTCAAAGGAATAAAAACAAAAATTAAAGATACACCACCATTTTGTGCATACAACACAAAAAAGATATTGATTTTGGGAAAATAAGCATCACACTTTCATACTATCATTTATATACTCAGACCGATATTGGTCAGAAATCGGTATATTGTAATACCACAGGATCTTACTTTTGCATTTTGTAGACAATGTCCATCGCTACACACACAATTAAAAAATTATTCAGATATTTCGTGCAAATCCATATAATTCGCTAACGCTATATGTACACTATACATAAATATATATAGAGCGTAAAGTAGCTATTACACATAGCACTCGGTCGCCATGGCCTGATGAGATGACAAATAATTTTTAACAAAATTATTAACAAAGCTTTGTTTTGCACACCATCTACATCTGAATAATTAAAATAACGACACGTCCACGCCGTTGTTATAACATTTCCACTGAAATAAGGTAGTGAATCGATGGCTGTATTAAAAGCTACAGGAAAAATATGGAACATAACCTCTAAGGAACACGTAGTCATCACCTCTCCGCGCATTACCATACAGTTCTATTCTTTGCATTTTCTTAAGTTACTTTTCTATTCTTTGCATTTTCTTAAATTACGAGTTGCCTTGTCCAGTGTAGATCACCAAACGCTTACTTCTTACATAAAAACTAGACTGGGTGCCAGCCATAGTGGGAGTGTCAGCTGATTGGTCGTCCATGCTCTTCTTCCACTCATCTTTTTATAAATGTTGAGGCTTAACGACCAGAAAACGAATATGATTACTTTCTTTAATTTACCAAGAGGAGCAAGTCCGAATTGACCACCATTATTAATACTCTGAAGCCTCCCTTGTATCATACAATTCCCGGTTGGTAGATTGGAATTGCTGGTGTTAATGATCTTAACGGTCACTTCCTATAGCATTTATTCTCGGTCGGTAGAAGACGCGTGTCCTAGTCCTCCTAGGCATTTCTTCCCGGCTAACTTTCACGCTCAAGTCTGGCATCTCTAGCCTAGCAACAGGTAGTCCAGTTAACTTTTTTATGGAAATCCTCAGACCTTGCATCTGGACAGGACGGGAGGACGTTCCGGAACCTTTTCTGCGAGGACCTCAAACAATACGGAAATGCAGGTTAGGTATCAACTCTCTTATGAGATGCTCCCAACTTTCTGAATTTCGTCAGTAACTGCTAAATTACTTCATGCTCTGACGAATTCACCGAACAACTTTTTTTTTTGTTCTGTTCTTCTATCGATCGACTTGTTTCTACTGATAGCTGCACCTCGAGGGTCGCAGCCCATTTGTCTAGTATCCTATACCTGAAACGTTTGTTAAATAAACGAACTATGTTTTTATCCGTTGCCTACATGGGAATAGGACTCACCTTTTCAGTCCCCTTCCAAGTTATATGATCTTTTAAGAGTACCTTACCAGGTCTCCTTGTTTTTATTTTTTTTTATCCTCCCTAAACTACCTAAAATAGTGTTAATCACCAGTTCTATGAACGAAATCCAGGAAGCGACGGTAAATTGTGAAGCAATAGATTAAATATTAACAATTTCCTGGGTTTGGGATTTTTTTATTTTTTAACATGAATTTTAAAGTTTGAATGGTATAAACGCAGACGCTTTCTGAAAATCCAAAGTATTCAGGAGCTTGCACACACTGTATAGTTCTACTGAAATATGTTTTTCAGGATTAGTGAAGTTTTCGATTTGTGCCTTAAATTTAATAGTTTGATAAGTTTTAATTTTAATGTGTTTTCTTGTGTTGCAAATTTAAAAAGCATAAAAACAAGCATTTCCCTTGAATTTGGCACTCCACTGGTGAATAATATTTAGGTACCTTTTTTTGTTTTTTTGTCTTTTTTTTTTGTTTCTGAACTCTGCAAGGAGAACCCTCTGTTCTGGGGCCGAAGCTCTCCCAACTCGCAGTTAATTTTTAACGTCCTACCTTACGCCGTCACCAGCCAAATTGTGGACGCACGAATACAGGTTCGATTTTAAATCCATCTGCACATTGCATTGCTCTAGCCAGCCTGCACTGACATGGACGATGGTTCGGCCCATGGATTCTGCACTCCAACAGGAGTCCAACGTTGTGTTCATCGTCATCAACCCTCCCCCGTTGGGATTCGAACCCGATACCTCCCGTCCCAAACACCGCAGCTTTAACCACTGCGCCAATTGCTCGGTTTTTTATACCTTTACATCACAGATTGGATTCAAGTTATAAAAGCTTCATTTTACACACGTTCATTGAGGTGACCCCGATAACTTTTGAACCAAACTCCGTTAAGCTTTAATGACTACACAAATTGCTCGTCGATTTAAATTTAAATTTTTTATATGTCTTGCTACATCTTTGAAACATTTAATATAACTCAATAAAGTTGTCAAATAGTTTTTTTCATTACAATGTATGCTTTCGACAAAAAAGCATATTGAAAATTATAAATTTTTTAACAAATATTATACTCGTAAATTAAATTAAAATTCTAATCATACACCAGTGCTAATCTAGAGTGTTTACATTCTTTAATCAAATGTGTGGTATGCTTAAAAATTTCTATTTCTAACCAAAATATTTTGCTATGTAATATTTCACGAAGACGAAATTCGTACGTGACATTTGATTGTTATGGTTTTGGATTTTTAAATCATCTCCATTTTATGTAGATTTACCCAGCTCTATAAAAAATCTGCCTGCTCTTTAATGTATGTACATAAATACGCCGCGATGCTAATCAACAACCTACGATTATAATTATTAGCAAGAACAAATTTTAAAATTATTTATGATGTGGAAAACTGGAAAATTTTCGTGTTATAGCTCGGTACTTAAAATTGTATGACAACAAAGAACGCAAATCTAATTTCTTATAATATAAAAAATAATAAAATTTTATTATAGGTAAAATTAGGTTTTTGCTCGAACATATTACTGTGTGTGGTATTGTATCGTCGTACATCATTAAAGCATTTTAAAATTAAGTGAAACGGAAAATTAGATTTTCTTCTTTATTGTCGTGTATCGAAATGAGTAAAAGTTTCTGTTTTTTTTATACAAACCATTGTACAAACGAAAGTAATTTTTAAAACACCTTGTGATAGTGGTTTTGAAACTTTTTTCTAATTTTAATCGTTTAGTCGAAGTCTATAGGGTAAAACTTGCCAGTAAGGAATAAATATAGGAATAAAACTCACTATTAAACACGATAATTGTTTTATGCAATAAAACAATTATGATGACCCCAATTGGGGGAATTGGGTCATCATCCATATAATCTTCCTCTAGCGGATGCATCAAGCTAAGATCAATGGTAAACAATTTTACTACTGAACTTGAGGTATTGATTATACCTATAATCACGAACATTGCTCCATCCGTACGGATCAATACAAATGACTGGTCCATTCCAGAACATCTACGATTGGCGATCCATCTTTTGCAAGAGTTCAAAACATCGACCTTTTAATTGGAGTGAAACTTTCTTCGATTTGTTCAAAGTCGGTCAAATCAAAGTAGCCGACAATTTGCCATGTCTCTACTGTCCTGGGTTGGATTATATCAGGACGTTTTTCATGCACACCATTGATTCAATAACCGAAAGTTCCAAAGTGATTACTGCTAGGGATCACCCAGGCGATAAACATTTTGTCAAATATGTCAAACGAGACGAAATGAGTAGATTTATAGTGAAATTGCCCTTTACTCATAAATCAATAGTGCTGGGCGATTCATCGACAACGGCAATGCAACTGTTTTATAATTTGGAGAAGAGGCTTTGTCGAGATCGCGAACTTCAAGCTGCTTACAAATCTTTATCGACGAATACGTGGCACTCGAGCATGTGGATCGAGTACCAGATGATGAAATTCCAGCATCTAACTACTATCTCCCTCATCACTGCGTAATCAAACCAGATAGTTTAACGACAAAGTTGCGAGTTGCATTTTACGGATCAGCAAAGTCGAGCAGTGGATATTCGTTAAACGATATTTTGATGGTCGGATCAGAAGTTCAAAATGAATTAGTATATGTGCTATGTTGTTTTAGGTCACACAAATATGAATTTAGTGCAGACGTTTCGAAGAGGTACCGCCAAATACTAGTAAATCAACAAAACTCCAACTATCAGATGATCTATTGGCGGAATAAAACAAGTGAGCCGCTTCAAAGTTACCACCTAAAAACAGTAACTTATGGTACATCGTCTGCCCCGTTTCTTGCCACTCGTTGTCTCTTACAATGTGCAATGGATAGCCAACAGATAAAACAGATCTCCAATAAAGCCAAGGTGACAAAACGTGTTCTCATTTCCGAAATTGCTTGGCTGTTTAATCCTTTGGGATTAGTATCTCTCGTCATAGTCTTGGGTAAGATATTTATGCAGAAGCTGTGGCAATACCATACATATTGGCAGACATTCCGAACAAATCTATGTAATTTGAATCAATTATCCATTCCACGATTTCTGTTTGACGATAGTAATCCGCGTGGCGGTGTTGAACTTCATGGGTTCGCTGATGCAAGCGAAACAGCCTATGGTGCAGCAATCTACACAAGATGTGCACAACCAAACGGACAGTTCTTTGTTTAACTTTTATGCTCTAAGTCTAGAGTAGCACCACTACATAAATCTACGATACCACGATTGGAGTTATCAGCGGCATTATTGTTGGCTCAACTAATGTCACAAATTAGGGACATTGTGAATTTTTCTGTCAGTGATATCATTTATTAGACGGACTCAACAATTGTTCTCCATTGGCTTAAAGCGTCACCATCGAAACTTGAAAACCTTTGTGACAAACAGAGTTGCACAAATACAAGAAAAAACGAATCCTCGAGAAACGATATCAGCAAAATCCAGCTGATATCGTTTCTCGAGGAAAATGGCAGATGATTTAATACGATGCTAGTTGTGGTTTAATGGACCACAAATGTTACATTTTCTAAAGGCTCCATGGCTGACTGCGAGGATGTCCTTTGGTGCTGGCTATAAAGACTGCGAATATAAAGTGGTCACTGTTTTGACAAGTGTATCTACAAGCGAAGATAACTTCTTTTTAAGAATGAAATACATAAATAAGTACAATAAATTGTTAAGAGTGATGGCACATGCTAGCAGATTCATAAACAATAACCGCAAGAAAAAAGATGGACAAATCGCAGGGCCTTTGAACAGCCAAGACTTTAACGAAGGTTTACAAATTATCATTCGTCTAGTTCTAGCGGAATGTTTTTTGAATGGGAAAAACAGATTTCAAAAGAAGGACTTCATATGTTGAAAACAACTTAGCTGCCTGTCATTTTTTCTAGATGCAAGTGGCCTTATACGAGTAGGTGGCAGATTGCAATTCTCTTCATTGCCATACTCGACGAAACACCGTGTATCCGATGTCGCCGAGTCAATCTAGTTTCAATCGTACAACAAATAGGAAGCTTACCAAAGGGGCGAGTTGAAGCAACGCCACCATGCCACTGCATTGGAATTGATTTTTGCACTGCATTGGAATTGATTGAGCATCGATCAAAACATACCTCTGCATCTTCGTCTGTTTCTGAACAAAGGCCGTCCACATGGAACTTGCTGCAGATCTGTCATCAGCAGCCTTCTCGGATGCAATCAGACGTTTTACTGCTACGATAGGTTTGTGTAAGAAAGTTTTCTCTGACAATGGGACAAACTTTGTAGGAGCATATTCTGGGCTAAAGCAGTTGTACCATCTCCTTCAAGACTCCAACTTACAACAAGGCAAGGACACAGAATATGTGTCAAGACGACAAAATTCAATTGACTTTCGCACCAGCATGGTCTCCGCATTTCGGTGGGTTTTATGAAGCGGTCGTAAAGGCTGCAAAATTTCACTTACGTCGTGTTATGGGCAACGAAGTCTTTACATATGAAGAATTAAACACGTTATGCAAACAAGTGGAAGCCATTTTAAATTCCCGGCCTATCACACCACTCACGTCAGTTCCTGATGGTACAGCTATCCTCACTCCAGCACATTTTTTAATCGGCCGACCACTCACTGCGATACCAGAAACTAACATCACCCATGAGTCAATTGGTTAAAATAAACAATACAATAACCTCATTCAGCAACTCACTTAGCATTTTTGTACCAGGTGTTCCAAGGATTATCTAAAAGAAGTTTAGCATCGGCGAAAATGGAAAGATCAGCAACCAAATATAACAATTGGGCAAATTATTCTTGTCAAGGATGACAACCTTCCTCCCATGAAGTTGCAGATTCGGAGAATTGGATTAATCCGCGTAGTCAGCGTTAAAACGCAAACAGGAGTGTATCAATCAGCCATCAGTAAAATATGCTCGCTTCCACTAGAAGTGGAACTCGATGAGAGTTCAGAGCGGGGAGATTGAACAAGCTCGATCAATCATGCCCTGTTCTCTCCTATATTATGCATATTAAAAATCATTATTTTATATTATGTACTAATGGACTGTTGTATGTACAACTTTTTATTGCTTTGTGTATTACAAAATAAATATGTAAAAATCGGTCTCTTTCGCTGCATCCGTCGGTGAATATACATCGGCTACAAAAACACACAGAAAATTATAATAACCTAAAACCATTTTGAGTGTTTGCATTCTTAATTCTTTGTTGGTTAAGTAACTCATCATCATATTAATTTAATCATTTGACGTTTTTATGCTTGAGAATGTCACCTAGACTTAGTCTTTATACATTCTCGCGCCGTCGTGCTTAGTCCTTCTTATTGTTCTTGGTATGCTTAGCCAGATTCTTAAACCTGTTTCCATCCCTGCCACGTGGAGGCGCATACTTCCTACTATCTAGCCCCGTTGTCTTATACTACGTTGACATGTACATGTTAATGCACTGTCCAGTGTCCTTTTCTCGGGAGCTTGACACTATCTATTTCTAAGAACATTGTCACAGAACCTTTTAAAAGCCTTGATGTTTCTGGGCATCATTAACGTAAGTTTACTGGCTGGCCATTCTGTTCCCAGCTCCATTATTAGTTGAATTCTTTCACCTTCGCCAAGATTGCAGTTGTAGAGCACGTGGTCCATGGTTTCGTCTTCATGGCCACACTCACAACTGCTGGTTTCGCTTATGTGGAACCTTTGAAGGTAAGATGCTATGTTGCCATGCCTCGTTAACATTTGAGAAAACGGTGCACTTAGCTCAAGCCCCTCAACTAACCTTTCTTCAATGTTTGGAAGGAAACTGAAGGTTGTCCTTCCATCTACCGCGTTGTTCCACCTTTCTTGCCATACTGCGATGGATGCTTTCCGCATCTGCCTTTTAAATGAACCGATAAAGTTTGTGCCAATTTGGTCACCTTGTATCACCACGTTGCCGTAAGTCACATTTGTTCTTTTCCTAAGTTTATACCACAGTTGGGCGTGTAAATTACAATATGTAATTTACTGGGTTTTTTACATGTAAAATGTATGTAAAATGTAAACGATTATTTTATACATACTGTAAAATATAAATCAACTTTTTCATTACAATTATCGCCATCTGTTACCAAATATCTTAATTAAAGAAAAATTGACTATATACTATAGTGTAGTGTATTTGTGTTTATTTATTGTGATATTTGTACATATGTATAAATGTAAAATAAAGTGCAACTTTCCTATGATAAGAAATATTTTGACAATGAAATCTTGACACCTGCTATCAATAAATGTAATTTAATGAACGCTTCGTTTTTCGTGAGAGGAGTTAGCATATGGAATTCCTTGAATGGTAACTGCTGGGTTTCAAAAAGAATATTTTTCCCAAATTTAATTATTAATGTATTAATCAATTTATCTAGTATTAATTCTATGGTAAGGTTAGTATAATGGTATTGCTGCAAACTTAGGTTATGAAAAATTATTAATTGTAATTAGAGTAAGAAAAATTAAATTGAATTAAAAAAATTCACTACAGTTCCACGCTTAAATTCGATAATCATATTCGCTACCTCTTTACTACACTGAAAATCAAAGGCATAATGCATAGGCATTTTATTGAATGGATAGAATAGGGCTAGTAATTTCAGGCATACATTTAGTTGATGAGGGTGAGACGGGTAGTGATAATTTGGTTGATTTTGTCCTGTTTGAAATTAATAAAGATTTAAATTTAAAAGCCAGTCAAACGAGTATATAGATTCACTTCATTCATTTCACTGCAGAGAATTATTTTATTTATGATTAAACGTCAAATTGCAATTAGTTTTCCGCTACATATCGAAAGAAATATGCACTCTTAAAAATATTTTATTTTAGTTTATTCAAATGTAGCTAGATGGCACTATGTCACTTGTTGTTTATTTTGTCGAATATAAGAACTAGTTTAAGACGTAAACAGATGGCATTGTAGAAGGATAGGTGATTTTTATAGTCTCAATGTAGACAACTAAAAGTTGAAAATAATTATGATTAACCATTTCAATAAAATGTTTAATTGGATTTTCTAATGCAAGTTATTCTTATAAACAAATGTTTGTATCATTTATTCAATATTTTAAATTATTTCTGGACGGATTCTCGTTTTTTAAATATAATTTACATATTTTTGTAAAATACACATTTTTTTTTGTAATTTACGTTATTTACATGTAAAATGGAGAAAACGTTTTTTACATGTAAAACGCCCAACCCTTGCAACTTTTTCTTGTAGCAATATATCAATTGGTATTACACCAGCTAAAACAGGAAGTGCATCAGTTGATACAGTTCTGTAAGCCCTAGTAATACCAATTAGGATTCCCCTTTGTGCACTGATCAATGATCTTCGGTGGTGACAATTCATCCTGTCAACCCACCCAGCGCTACCATATGTTAGTAATGGAACCACTAGGCCTTCGTATATAGTCTTGAGCGTCTTCTGCTTGAGACCCCAAGTTTCTTTGGCTACTCTTCTTAGTGCATAAAACACTTTCTTACTGCTTTCAGCAATCCTTTTGACATGAGACGTGACGCCGAGCCTTTCGTCAAACTCCACCCCCAGCCATTTAACAGTTTTGACCATCTTGATCCTCGATCCGTTCATAGACACCAAAGGTGGTCTTCTGATGTCGAGTGATCCTTTAAGTTGGATCATAACTGTTTTAGCTGACGAAAGCTCCATTTTATTGCTGCGACACCAATCTGTCATTTTGTTAATAGCACTCTGCGCTGCATCCTGAACGCTTTGTCTTGAATTTCCAGCAAGGAGTAATACCTTGTCGTCCGCAAATGCTACTTCTTGGACATTGGTTATCAGGCTACTATTGAATACGATGTTCCACAAGTTTGGACTCAAAACGGACCCTTGTGGAAATCCTTTGGTCACATTTTTCTGGAGTGTGCCATAATTTGTGATAACAGTTGCGAATCTATCAGAGAAGTAGTTATTAATTATTTCGTAAAGATTTGCTGGGCAGCTCATCTTTTTTAATTCGCTCATAATACTAGGCCACAACAGATTGTCAAAAGCTCCAGATATGTCAAGGAATATACCAAGAACATATTTTTGCTCAGACTGTTTGACTATGTCGATCATTCTCACCATAGCGTCCTCTGTGGACCGATTCCTTCTAAATCCGAACTGTTTGTCACTGTACCTTCCACTATTCTCAAAAGCGTACATTAACCTGCCAGTAATTACTTTCTCGAGTAATTTGCCCAAGACTGGTAGTAGCATGATTGGCCTATAGGATTTTGGGTCAGTGGGATCTCTTTCACCGCCCTTCCTTATTATGATTAGTTTGCCGTTTTTCCAAGCTATCGGGAAAATTCCCGTTTTAAGACATTCGAAGCGCGTGATACTGGGCCCTATTCTAGGCCATGCTCTTTGTACCACTTCGACTTCGATATTATCAATGCCGGGTGCTTTACCTGTTTTAAAAGACATTATTGCTTCCGTAGTTACATCATCACTGAATACTTCCACGTTGCAGTTTCTTGGTGTTGTAAATCTTTGCAGTCTTATCTCTTTATTCACTTCTGTGTCACTTGCCTCAGTAATCAGGAAGCAGTTCACTTAACAAACATTTCGTGGTGTCCTTCCAACACGTAGTTGTCAGGCCATCACTGTTTGTTAAGGTGCTTAACACTTCTGGAGTTTTAAGTTTCCCAGCACTGCATTTATATACGAAGCCCCATGGTTCTGCATTACCGTGCTCTGTAATGAATCTTTCTAGACTAAGTTGGCTAGTCTTAGTAACATCATTCATATATCCTTTACGGCACTCTTTATAATGGTTTTTCTTTAGCAGTCTAGCTGCAGGATCCGCTTCTTTTTGATATATTTTGCATACTTTTGCTACTGTTGCTCTTTTGGTGGTTAGGGTGTTATTCCACCAAGGTAATCTTCCTTTATGTGCACGCTTACGTGGTATACATTTGTCACAGACACCGATTATTGAGCTCGTGATTTTTGCTTCTAACAAGTTGACTTCCTCTTGTGATGAGCATGTTATATTTTCCGACCATCCTTGCCAAGATGTTTCCAACAAGTTGTCGAACTTTTCCCAATTTGCACGTTTTAGTGCATATCGGGAGAGTTTGCCTGAGGACTCATTGCTCCTTTGTGCGCTTATAGAATCTAGAGTTAGGACAATAGCTCGGTGATCACTAAAAGTCCAACCTTCTTCTACTTTCAGTTGGTTACTTTCCTCAACAATCCGCCACTCACAAGTGTTATATCAATGTTTGATTCACCATTGTGGCAATAGGTACTTGGCTGACCTTCTTTGTTTATAACAAAGAGATCTCTTCTTGCTATAAATTCTTCTACGAGAATTACTTTATCATTCGTGTCCTTATTGTGCCATAGTTTGGACTTGGCATTGAAGTCGCCAGTTATTATAATTGGAAAGTTTCTGAGTCCATCTATAATTTTTTCAAGCCTATTGATGTATTCCATTGGATCCTCTGAGTATTGAAAGTAGATACTGATTAGATAAAAATTACCCAGAGCAGATCTGACTTCAACACATACACAATGTGAGTCACAGAATTGTGAGACTCTAAGTACCTCGAGGTCATTATTAAAAATGCCTATAGCGGCCTTTATGTTGTCACCACCACCAGTAACAACACTTGTTGATGTCGCCAAGCCACCCACTCAATCTTCTTTTCATGTGCGCATTGTCTAATTTCATAAGTGGTTAAATAACTATTAACTTCAGCGGTCGAGGCAAAAACTCTTACCCTCAAATCTATTCACACACCAAGGTCTTGAGTTCGATCCCCGCCTCGAACCGCCACGCTGTGACTAATTGTGTGTAAAATCGTTCGTTGGAACGAAGTTACCTCCAACCAACACAACCATTTATAGCGCTATTAAACACTTTCGAGCATTTGTTAAAGGAAGAATATGCACTGGATCACTGATCACAAACCTCCGTGTACTGCAATAGCATCTAAGCCAGAACGAAGTTTACGTCAAGCTCGTCATTTAGACATATCACAATTTACTTACGATATTTGTTTTACTAAACCCGACAGTATAACATGTTCGCCGATAGCAGACATATCAGACATAAATAACATAATTAAAATTCGACTTGCCAATTTATATTTAAAAAAGTGTCTGAAGAATAACAGGGAACTACAAAATTTATATGCAATAAACCCTCGCGAGAACACAAATGGAAATTGTTTCATGTATTTGACAGTATATCAAATCGAAATATTTTTTAGAAACGTCTATATTATAGAGTGGATAGACCATAAATCCCTGAAGAAATGCGCAAATCCGTATTTGCCCGATTGCATAATTTATCACATCCAGTAGTTCGAGCTAGCCTTAAATTAGTCTAAATATTTCGGGCCAAACATGAATATTGACACCGCATTTTGGGCCAAGACAGACTACCAGAGACCAAAAGTAAATCGTACTCGCTTCAAAATCAGAAGATTAAAGTACCTTTAAAGTTTTAAAAATATTCATTTGCATTTAGTTGGTACATTACCTCTTTCAAATTGTTTCGTTTCTAAAATATAACCACAATCGATAGGTTTACAGTTTACACGCTGGTTAGAAGCAATACAACTGGATTACATGAAGGCTTCTAGATAACGACTGATCCAGGTAGCCAATTTGAAGGCAAACTTTTTCAGAAATTTACAAAAAATACTAGGTTTTCACAAAATATGAACGTCAAACTACAATTCAAAAGCAAACGGCCAATGGTAGAACGATTTTATCACCTTTTAAGTCTCACTATACGTTCGTAATAATACAATTAGATATGCCCAGCGTAGCAATATATTCGAATTCAGAACATGATCTACGAGTAGAATAAGGACGGTGGCCTTGAGTGACAATTTTGTGATCAACTTTGTGCTTGACTGGTAAAAATTTGATGCTTTCACCTGCCGAGAAGTTTCAATATAAAAAAACTTCCTTTGGGGTGAAGCGCATGCTTTAATGCTTCACTTCCCATTCAATGATGCCAAATACATTCAAGCTTTGCAAAAATTATGTAACCGATATAAGAAAAGATGTATCGTGAAATCGTTTATCCAAGCGAGTTTTAATCAGCTGACGGTTACAAAAACGACATCTCAAAACATCACACGGCTCCACGATAATCATGTAACGAAATTGTACTTGGTTTAAGGCAAATTATACGAAAGCGGAAAGCCGGAATCATTGGTGGATTTTTATCTTATTGAAATGGATAGATGCAGAAACTTAAAAAATGTGCTATACTAGAAAAAGCTTAGGGTTATAATGACGGTGGATGTTATTATTTTAATTATTCAGAATGTAGATGGTGTGCGAAGCAAAGCTCAGTTTCGATCTGATGAGGAATTTAGTTAAAAATTAATTGTTATCTCATCAGGCCATGGCGACCGAGTGCTATGTGTAATAACTATTTTACGCTCTATATATATATATATATATGTACAGTGTACATGTAGCGTTAGCGAATTATATGAATGTGCACGAAATATTTGAATAATTTTTGTATTTGTGTAGCGATGGTCAAGATTATGCATGGTCAAGATTATGCTACATGGTCAAGATTATGCATCGTTCAATGTACTGTTAACGTTTCATTAAAAGAATTGAGTATTGCAAGGTATGAAACCTAAAAAAGTGAACATGCTTGGCCGTAATTAATTTCACATACATAATCAACAAAAGTTATATGAGTATAAAGATTTATTAGCCTAACAAAAGAATGTGTTCAACCACTCGGACAAAAATAGAAAAATGGTAGAATTTTTATCAAACGATTAAATGATATCATATCTGGCATGGCAAAGGGATCAGCTACAATGCACATCACTTTGAGATTTTCGACGAATTTTCATTCATTATCTGGCCTATGGACAAATTTTCGAAAGTGATTCAGTTAAAGTGAAATTTTCCAGTTTTCAGGGAAGTAGCCCGTTTTTATTATAGCATTGAAAATGTAACGTTATTAGTTTGATACATTTTTCCGGGAGGTTTTTAATTACTTTTCCGCTGATTATATTAGATAACATTACGGGCTTCCAATTTCGAGGTGTATATACTTTACTAAGATATTAATCAAATATGTTTGCTTTATCTGCATCACTTCTTGCTCAGTTTCCATCAGGGAGACGAATCGTTTCAGATCATTTCAGGTTACGTATGACTTTCTACAGAGAGTAATCTGTTGCTTCAGTCGCTGTGATTCCATTGCGATACTGTTGAACCTCTTCATCGCATTCTTTTAACAAAGCTATTTTCAAATCTATTATTGCTTGTTTAATTTTTATTTAGGAGGAGGTAATCTATGTAGTTGTCACTGCCGCGTATTGACCTTTTTATCATTAAGAGCTGCTGAATTTTTTGAGATGGTTTCTGCAGCTTTATGTAAATTGAACTACTAGGTATAACATCCGTTCCAGCTTGTTTAAATACATCTGTTAGGTTTTCTACTACCGCATCAATGCCATCCTTTGTTTTTAGAGCGACTTTTAATGAATACTCTCTGGTTAATGTAGATTTGAATTGAGTCCAATTAGAATGTTGATTCGTCAGGAATCTAGGTAACGACAGTTCTAGAACTTGCACGTTAAGTATTATTAATAACGGTGAATGATCAGAAGACAGATTGTAGCTCGTTTCAGCCATTACAAGAGATCTCGCTTTATCCTTTGTTACACAAAAGTTCAGTTAGTATGGAATTTTTCGCCTTTTTGGCCAGTAGATATATGATCCAGTGTTTCATCTTGCATGCATTACCACAGTTATTTTCCTTCCTAGGACGGTAACCTTGAAGCCAATTAGATATGTTTGGCGTGGTAGTCATTTCCTGCAATAAACTTACCTCCCAGAGGTTTAAAGTAATTTGCAAATTGATGTCTTTTAATCAAATGTTTCGGGGGGGCAATAAACTGTAGATTTGTAGCATTTCGCCGTCCATTCCTACAGGCAGATGCTCGTTGCTTGAATATGCTCCTCACCATATTTTTGGAGTTAATAATGTCGGATTTAGGTTCTTATAACGATAGAAAATCCACCCTGTGATTTTTGCTAGGATGCTTAGTATCATAACAAGTGTATCCATGATTTTAAGATGACTCGCAGTCGTAAAATGTGTTTTAGAAATCAGCATAATATCGATGTTGTATTCAATAAGAAAATTTTGTACTTCTAGTTTACATTGCGTTAGCTCACTGGCGTTCCAAACAGCTAATTTAAATTAATTCATTTTAGGTTTTTGATTACGAGTTTCATGAGGGTATTTATGTTGGTCTCCATCATTTGCACACATTTATTCATTGATTCATTGCGGTTATTTATTACGTTGTAAATTCCCTCGTTGTTAATCCCTTCGATCTTTGAAGATGGATTAAGATTACCTTTGACAACTTCCGCACAGAATGTTTTTGGATTAATTGTAGCAGACATTTCCGCCGCATTGGCTTGACTATTGAAAATTTGGGCTAGCGCTTGTTGTTTCGATCTTTGCAGTGGAGGCATTTTTTCCTTAACTCCTTGTACACCACACATCCTTTATAGTTTGCGGTGTGGTTCTCCCCACAATTACTGCATTTTCGAGCCTCGGGTTTGCTTTTATCTAGCTCACACTTGCCGCTGTCATGTATTACACAAACAGTTGGTAGTTTGCAATAATTTCACGATTCTTCATATTTTTGACAGTTGGTGCATTGTCAAACAGACCTATGTTCATGTAGTTTCTCCACTATATTTTGTTATACAACAAAGACTTGATATTTTAGATCGCGTGATTGCCTTTAGTTTTTATTAATTCAGGTTCTAACTCAACTTTAAACAATGGTTTAGGTTTTATCTCGCGGTTTATAATGTTCATTACATTTTTTACCTTAAAGAAGATACATACAAGGTTGAAAATACAAGACACACAAGATTGAATATAAGCTGATTTCTCGACTAATATTGAAGTGCTTTAATCCTAACACCATATCAAACATCGAACTGCACATAATCACAAAGCAGTTAGACGTTAATATCGTAATAAGGAAACGGAAATGGAGAGAGATACACTAAGAAAACTACCAAGTTATGTAACAAGGATGTCATTGCAAGGGAAAACATGGGTGAATATGATTGCATCCAATAGAGTGATTAAATAATAAATTGGGGTTAAACGAAAAAATAACTAACAATTTTGGAGCTGATCTTTTCCAGCCACTACCATAGTCACTTTGACAAAATGAGCACTAAAAAGTCGTAAGATGGTTAATTGTTAAAAATATTTGATGTATTATCCTTCATTTGAAATAATTGTAAATTATCAATTAGTAATTACCAACTGTTGACTGTTTGTATGACTTGTCAAACTAATCTTTAATTTGATGTCAAAAATATAACAAAAACAATCAAGTTATATGATCAATTAATGCCGATAACATAATAATTACTTTCAATCGAATTGATTATTTAATTAATTATGGTTTGAGTACAGGTACTATACATACGTGCTCGCATACATAATTTAATTGCTATTTAATTAATTGTATGTGATTGTCAGATTATTAATGTTATGTGTAGTCGATTTTAAATATACATAAATATTTACAACAAAAATGTATTGATTAATGATAAACACCAATTCGATTATATGCGGGATGTGATTTCGTTACCCCTGTTGTAGTTAACATAATATTACAAAATGTCTATGTAAATAGTTTTTAAAACATTACAATTAATCATAAAATTGTTGTAAATATAGAATAAAACATAAATTTGTCAATTGATTGATTTTGGTTTAAAGATAAATTGTCGATTATTTTATGTGTCTCTATTTGCTGACTGTACATACTATACATATTAATCGAGTATTTACTCGATGGAAATTTGAATTAGATTTTCATTTCCTTTACGAAATAAAAATCAATTTTATCGCTCATTTTATTTGTACATAAATAAATAAAAAATGTTTATTTATTTTATTTATTGACTTGATTGGAAAATTGACTTGAAACAAAAAAATTTAAATTTCATCTTACCTTTTGTTTTGTTTATTTATGGTACATAATATATTATGTAATCGTACATCAAAAATTGCACTAAATTATAATGCATTCACGGGTGAAATGTTAAACACAATCGCTTACTACAATTTAGCTCACATCTTAGGATCGAAGTTTTCTATAAAAACAAAACTTTTATTAAATTTACAAGAAACCTGGAAGCCTCCTTAGACAAGCATTAAGGTAGATACAATTTAAATGTTTGTGACGTACAGTTTTTAAGTGAGATTTATACTTTTAACCGCGGCTTCCCGCAACCCACTGAAATGTGGTGAGCGTGGTGGAATAGTATGCCAATCGTAGAATTTCAGTATTGTGCGTTTCTGAGCTAAATAGCTCTTAAAGCTTGATCAATTTTGATTTTGCACTAATAAAATTTGTAGCACCATCAGAATATATATTATAACAGCGACTTTGTCGTGATACAAGCCGTCGTAATGTTGAAATAAATGCTGGCATCATAAGATCTTGAACTATTTTAATATGATTTTTTTGTTAACATTGAACCAACCAGGCCGGCATAGTCAAATCCAGCTGTATACGTTCAACTGGTAGTTGTCACTTAAGTTGTGTAATCGATATGGGTTTGTTGCGAAAATAAATCAAGGAGTTACGAACGATTTGTTTACAAAAGAACAAACCTTCAGGTATCCAATATTTTTGCCTAGCAAACTCTGAGGACCTATACATGCAAGTTGCGACGATGTTCCCTTTTGATAATGATCCAGACAATAATAAAGGATGCCTTTGGTCATATGTTAAGAATTGAGATTTGTTTGATTGGCCACCAACTCAGAATGGGCCTTCCTTCCTTATCAAGAAATGGATTCAATTTGTTTAATGAGTTTGGTTTGGGTAATGCGGCTAGCCACGAATGTTGCGTATCTAACGGGATGGAAATTTATCACGTGCAAGTTGATTTCTGAATCTGTCCACAGAACAGTTCAAGTGAATTTTATTTTTCATGGGGCTACAGCCTTTTCGTATAATTGTGCTAATAACAGAGAGTCAGATGATATCAATACCTTGATATCATCTGACCTTTTAGAGGTGCAACTTTTAAATTTTCATAAAATATTTTTATGAATAGAACGTACATATATATATGCAACAATGCTGCTGACAGTAGCATCCGTAGCCCTTCTCCGAAACGTCACGAAATCTATGAAGTTTCATGAGTTCGGGATTTGAATTTAAAGGCATCTGGAAACTTAAATTTTCTGTAATAAATTGATTAGAGTAGAGAACTCAATCCAATTAGACTTGAGTGGTTTTGGGTGTTTAGATTTTTCCCGTGAATGGTTACATCATCAAGATATATAAAACCTTTGATTCCTTGGAATCCGCGTAAGATGATATTCACGGCTCTTTAAAAAGTTGCGTGAGATTTTTTAAACCGAACGACATTCGAGGGAATTCGAAGTGGCCATAGTCAGTGCTGAAAGCTATGTTTTGTGAGCATTGTGAGGGTTCATTTCTATCTGGTGATAGCCACTAGCCATATTAAGAGTTGAAAAGTATTGTGTAAGAGTTGAATCTCCTGCGCGTCGCAGATATATATTTCATCTGTGGGTGTCGTAATTTCAATAGCTGTTTCACTACGCTTCAGGAGTAGTGTTTCTGACTTTGCCGATTGAAGAAATGGGATGAAGGTATCTTTTATCTTTACCTGGTTCGAACTGTGCTGAGAAAAAATTTCCGCCTATAATGAGGTTTTATGTTTTTTGGAAACCGTGGCTGGACTCACTTGTACTGTCTGTTGTTTAGGATTGTGAGAATCTGATCTCGTCTGATAGTGTTTGTTTGCTAATTTGTGAGATTCTGATTTCGTTTCTATTGTTGCTTATGAGCAGATTTATAAGTCGCGTTGATCCGCATATTTTAAAAAAAAATTTTTATTCCTTTTGCGCGTTCGGTTGTATTGGTGTGTTGGGATTCTCAAATCTGGTTTGTCTAAGCCTTACAAATTTGCTCTTGCACTCGTCAAATGTGTATCCTGCCGTCTTTTGCAAAATGAACAGTGCTTGGGCGTTCTTTGACGAAACTCTCTGTTCGCCTTGTTGGCGATATGTGTAGAAACTTTCATTTTGTGTGACTTGCTGATCTCTGTAATTACTTTGATATGGCTGTCTGTAGTTTGTGTAGTGTTATTGTATCTGTTGGTACCGATTTGTGATGTTCATTCTCTGGTTAAAATGTTGGTTCGTTGTCTGCTGGATGTTGCTACATCAAGGTGTTGCGCCTGTTTCTGGTACCATTTGCTGGTAGTAATTTGGTCGTATTGAGCTGAAATTGTTTTGATTTGTGTTCTGTTATGGGAAGGTACACCCAGGAAAGCATTGCTGTTGCATATTCGATATTCTAGTTTTCGCAAACGTCCTTGTTTTGCATACATCCCATGTGTAATTTTACTTTTGGCAGTAGTTGCATTTTATTTTATGTGTCTGCTCATGTGTTGCCTTGGCTGTATGTCTTGTGCTTCTTGTATTCTTGTTGCTGATTGCAGCATTTTCTTGTACAGCTCCGTTTCATTTATAGCTTCAGTTACCGTCTTTGTCTTGAATATTGTAATTTTTTCGCGTAATATTGTGGTTTTGAGGCCCCTTTTAAATAATTTTACTGCTGTATACTGCTGTATTGTCATACGTATTGTCTAGGTTGTATAACGATGGCGTTGATGTGTTGTTATTTTAATTATTCAGATGTAGATGGTGTGCGAAGCAAGGCCCAATTTCGATCTGATGAGAAATCGTAACAGTTTTATTATACTTCTTACTGTAACCTTATTTGTACCTCTCGAAGGTTTCTATTAGCCGATATCCATAGTTTTGGATACTTTCACCATAGTTTTGGTTGCAATCTGTACATTTTGCTGTGTTAAGATACATTCCTTTCAGTATTGACTTTAATGTCTCGTAGTTTTGTGGTTTCCTTCTGCTGCTTTTTGTGAAAGAATCGCCTGTTAATCTAAATTTGATTGATTAATTTGTTGAACATTTCTTTCTCTTCTGCTGTTGCTAATATCCCGTATATCAGATCAGCTCAAATGTATCCATCTCATTTTTACGGTTTGGGCTGTCTGCTCCACTGAATTCTGAGACAAGACTTGCGATATTGTTTTAGATCGTTTTTTGATTCATTGTTTTGATTTTTGCGATGATGTTCTGGTTTAGTACTTATGGATCCTGGTTTGATCTGCCTTTGGTGATACCTTTCGAGTCTTGTGAGGTTGAGATAGCCCTTACTGGGGTGTTTGTCTATGGTTAATTTGTGGATATTTGGAATGTCGGTTGTATGTAATTTTTCTTGTTTAACGTCTGTGTGTGTTTCTTCTCCGATTTAACTTGTGTGTAGACAAACGTTCGGTGAACTAACCACCTACAAAGTTCGCCAATTCTAACAAGCGGTTCAAAAGGTATTTTCAGAGACGCGGTGTGGGACGTTTACGGCGAACATACAATATAGTTTAGTTTAGTACCATATTTAGCGAGAGAAATGTTGTTTATTTCATTTTGAGAATCCCAAATTATACCTAACGCTTTAATAATGTTATCGTCACTATTTTCTACATTTGGAGAGACTCCATTTTTTTGTCGAAGGTCCATTTTCTTAATTCAAAACCTCAGGCGGCTAATAATTTTGTTAGTCCCCTTTTAAAGATTCAGAATATTTTTCAGCGTCTGGTCAGTGTCAAACAATGTCAGTGTTGGATTTGATTCAAAAATTTTCTCTAAAGAGAAGAATTGTTTTAAGGCATTTGATTAGTTATTGATAAGAGTAAATCTACACTCCTGCCGCGTTTGGCATTAACAACTTAGTGTTAACTCGCAAAACTTTTCCTTAATGGGAAAATTATTTTTCACTTTAACGTTTTCGATTTTACCAAATTCTTAAATTTCTTTACGGGGTTGATCTATGTCGCAACAGAATATTGATACTTAGAATTTGATATAAAAGAGACATAAAAGAGACATCTTTTAATCTCAACTAACTCTTGAATTATCTTTAGATCGCTGGTTGCCTTGATCTAAGTCACCTTTTTTATTTCGAAGCACGTCTTGGAAATACGGTTCGACCCAAACGGAACACTCCTATTTCTTCGTTACCAACTGTTCAAAATTTTTTTAGAGAAAATTCTTCTGAAATACTTTATTTTGCGGCCAATCTACTTTTTGAACCTTTAGCCAAATTATTTCTCCAAAGTTAAATTGGCAGTCTTTGAAAATTGATTGAGGGAAAAAAACTTTGGCGTTTCGTCTTCCTTTTCAAAATCATATAATATTTTTTCTGGATTAATTTTCAATACGTATTGAAGGCATATTTTCCTTAATTGGAAAAATAATTGATCGTAGCACTTTCTGGATTTTATGTAAAAACAAGTGGTCATTATGTAAAAACAAGTGGTACCATCTCCCCTTCAACGTTTCCATGTATCGAAAACGCAGTTGTCGCAATATGAATGGAACTACATCGAACGTTCCGTCCTTAATCCAACAATTGCATTCTGAATGAAGCGTTAAAGAGGATTTAGTTCCGAGTAAAATAATTTTTTTTTCCTGTATCTCCAATTTAGGAGCATAGGGCGTCCACTATCCTGAACCACCTAACTCTATTTGGGGCTATTGCTTTTATTTCTGCCCATGACTTTCCCAGGTGTTTTGCCTCTGCTAGCATCGTTCTCTTCCATGTCATTGCTGGCCTTCCAACCTTTCTTTTTCCTTGTGGATTCCAGTCTAATGACATCCTCGTTATATCACTTGATGCCTTCCTCAGTGTGTAACCAATCCATCTCCATTTTCGTCGCTTTATTTCGGTCTCAATGTCTGACTGACATGTTGTTATATGCAGATTGATGTTGCTGATCGTGTTAGGCCACAAGCACTTAAGTATTTGTCGAAGGCATTTGTTTACGAATACCTGTAGCTTCTGTATGATTTTCCTGTATGCTTCCATGTCTCACACCCATACAGAAGTACCGATTTCACACATGAGTTGAACATTCGTATCTTGGTCTTGCGCGACAGGACAGAAGTATTCCAGACTTTGTGTAACATGTTGAATGTATATCTGGCTTTATTTATACGTTTGTGTATGTCTTCTTCTGTTCCACCTGTTTTCGTTACTGTGCAACCAAGGTATACGAATTCATTTACATCTTCAATTTGTATATTGTTGATGTGTATCGGTGTGGTTATGTTTGTGTTGAGTCTCATCGCCTTCGTTTTCTTGATATTAATTTTGAGACCAACTTCATTAGCTAGATCTGATAGCTGTTGCACTTTCTGCTGCATGTCGGAGTGTTTGTGTGAGAGCAAGCATATGTCGTCTGCATAGTCCAAATCATTGAGTTTACCAGTTAACCCCCATTGAATGCCATTAGGGGACTTGTTATCTAGTTTCCGCATTACACTGTCTAATACGATTAGGAACAGCATTGGTGAGAGTACGCAACCTTGCCTTACTCCTCGAGTGTTGTAGTATGTTTCACTTTGTTTGCCTTTGTATTGGATTCGGTTTCCAGCATCTCGATACATTTCTTGTATGAGTTCAATTAATTTCTTTGGGATGTCCATTTCACAAAGTGTCTGCCATATTGCGTTCCTGTTTATCGTATCGAATGCGCGTTCGAAATCGACGAAGAGCATATACAATGGTGAATTCCATTCATTGGATTGCTCAGTGATGATACGGATTGTGTTGATGTGATCAGTGCAACTTCTTCCTGGTCTAAATCCAGCTTGTTCGTTTCTTAATTTTGCATTGATCGTAGGTGAGATTCTGTCAAGGATGATCATTGCGAGTATTTTTATTGCTGTGTTGAGGAGGGAGATACCTCGCCAGTTCCTACATTCTCTTAGGTCACCTTTCTTGGGTATTGTAATTATCAAGCCTTCTTTCCATTTCAGTGGGATTCTCCCAGAATTCCAGATTTCTTGGATTATTGGTGTTAATATGCTTGCAGTTGTAGATGAATCTCCTTTGAATATTTCGGCGGTTATATTGTCTGTTCCAGCGGCCTTATTGTTCTTCAGTCTATTAATGACATCTTTAACTTCCCGTTCCGTTGGTGGATGGGTGTTGCTTGTTTCGTTATTGATGTCAATTAATGACTGGATATTTTCGGGGTCGGCGACGACGTCTTCTTCGAAATATTCCTTCCATCTCTTTAACTGTGCCATCTCTTTAACTGTGTCATCTGTTGTTAGTACTTGACCATTAGCGTCCCTTATAGGTGGTATATTAGTAATTTTACCAGTGACCTTTCTTACACACTGGTGTAGTGCTCGCATATTTTGGATTGCTGCTGCCTCTTCAGCAGCTTTGAGAATGCTTTCTGTATATTTTCTTCGATCATTCCTTGCCATTTTCTTTACTTGACGCGCTGTTTCTTCGTATCTACGTTTCACCTCTTCCGTGTTATGTTGGCACATTTGCAACTTAAATTGACGGCGTTCCTCAACTTTCTACCATGTATCATCACTGATCCAAGGTTTCCTTTTGTATTCTCTGTAGCCGAGTACGTCCGTGGCAGTCTTGATGTAGGCTTCTTCTGCTTGTTCCATCTTTCTTCTATACGGGTGGCTTCAGACTGGAGATTGAGTTGGAGCGTTTCATTGAAAGTGTTTCTTATTTCAATGTCTCTCAATCTATTTGTGTTAAATTTCCTCCTATTGTCTTCGAATGTTTTACAGCTGCTGGCTTGATCTTGAATTGTGCTATTACCAGTTGATGATCGCTGTGTACATCTGCGCCCCTTATTGTTCTTACATCTTGTAGTGATGTGAGGAATTTCTTATTGACCATTACGTGATCTATCTGATTTTTAGTTCTGCCATCCGGTGATGTCCATGTGTATTTATGTATATTTTTGTGTGGAAACCTACTGCCGCCTATGAACAATTGATTTGTGCTACAGAAGTCGACAAGTCTTTCTCCATTGTTATTTCGCACAGAGTCCAATGCATTTCTTCCCATGATAGTGGTTAGGTTGATGTTGTCTGTACCAATTTTTGCATTGAAATCTCCTTGTATGATTTTGACGTCATTTCTGTGCGTTCTTGCTACTGTGGCTTGTAACTGCTCATAGAACTCATCTTTCGTTGTATCTTCTGCATCTTCTGTTGGGACATAGCACTGAATGATAGTTGTGTTTTTTATTTTTGAATGGAACCTTGCCACTATAATTCTGCTGTTAACTGGTTGTCATTCCATCAATGCTTTCTTTGCTTTATTTGTTGTTAATATGCCCACGCCTTGTTCATGAGTGTCGTCTCTACCAGAGAATATCATATAATTTCCATTGCTCGTGTTTAATTCTCCACTGCTTTTCCATCTGACTTCACTGAGGCCGAGAATCTCGATGTTATAACGTTTCATTTCCTTCTCTACTTGTGCTAGCCTTGATGTTTCTGTAAGAGTTCTGATGTTCCAGTTTCCGATTCGTGTCCGTGTACGATAGATAGCCAAGGGTCGATATTTGTGTTGGTGTCCGGTTTGTGTTGTTATTTGTAATAGTGTTCGTTTCTGTAATCATTTTAATTTCAGACTAATGAATGATTGGTCCATTGAATCCTAGCCAGTTTCCAGGGCTGCTGGATAAGGTATACTGGCATACCGGGGGGGGGGGGGAGGTTCTCATTCTTCTTCATGTTTTGTACTTTTTTTCTTCTTAGATGTTCCCAAGCGGTCAACCAAATATGTACTAACCTCGCATATGGTTGCTTGACGTTGTTCATGAATGGTGTGACATCTCTTCTGTCTCCTCTACTCACCCCCCAAAATAAATAAATTTTACTCCCTCGTAACAATCTTCAGATAGAACAAACAACTCACCTTTAATGTAGCGTATTTCTGAGGTATTTCAATCGCCTCCAAACTGTTTGACTCTTTTGTTGTCTTGATAGCATGTGCACGGTGGATCTTGTTATTTTTAGATTCTTTGCTTGATAGGTAAACCCGCGAAACACTAGGTTTATCCACAATTGACTCAGTAGTAATACGAGATGGTGGAATGTCATAAGTTTTAGCTGTGATTTTCTAAATATGAGTAGTTTCACAAGATGGTCCCTTAATAATTTCATGTTTCATATATGAAATATGTTACTACACGCGATTGCATGAACATTTTTTCTGTTGACTACATGCCCAATTGTATGATTTTTTATTTTTACGGGCTAGGTGAAAGCTAACCCCTACAAAGTATAATTTGTTTTTTTTTTATTGGATACTGTAGATATACGAGTATTTCTAGAATCATTTCTGGAAAAAAATAATTATGTAATTTTAATATGCAATATTAAAAATTATCTTAAACCGTACTTACTGACTTGTATATTAAGATGAACAAAACAAAAGAAAATTAAATTATTCTACGACTGGTTTTTCTTTGTGAATATATAAATGTAAGTGAGAATATGTGTGTGGAACAAAGGACACTTTGATTTCATTTTATTATTACTTTTAGTGCAGAGGCAGTTATCGTAATAAAGTAGAATTGAATCATCACAATTTCCAAGGAAGTTGCTATGCAAGATTTTGTAATTGTAAGGTTTTGTAATGCTAGATTTTGTATGTAAGATTTTGAGTTGTAAGATTGAGAATATCATCCTCTCCGCTAATATTGAAAATTTTACTTTTGACACAACCAAACATGACTAAGAATAAAATATCCTAAATCTGAAGTAACAACACTAAAATGAACTTAACTAATAGATATCACTTTTTGTAATCCAATTTAATAAATTTTTTTTTTTGAAACACTAAAATTAGAGAGAAAATCAAAGAAAATCAAAGTTTATATTACAAACTTGTCCTGAATAAACTTTTCGGTTTGTTACTTTTAGGGATCATAGTGTTAAAAAATCTTAATTTGTTTTTTAAATGGGTGCCGTTCTATTGTGTTTTTTTTTAAACGAATTTTCGTCCAGGCTAAAAGTTTATTTGATTGGATAGTTAAAAAAAATTTAATTTTCATTATAAAACGCCGTATTATCAAAAAGTTTTTAACACAATTTTTAGGGGAAACAAGATTACTTTATAAGATTTCTAGCTCCAATATCATAATAAATATTAAATTAAAAAAAAAACACATTCTCGTCTTACATACAAAATATTTAATTATGTTAGGTTTTTATTTAAAAAAAAACGAAGATAGCACAGAATCACCAAGTAAAATATTTTACTAAGAGCCATGGTTGGTAACGAAGCCATATTGGCGTACATAATAAAAACGTATAAATCAAACAATGGAACCAATTCAATAAATGTGAACAAAGGTAATGAAATACATCTTTTCTACAGCCACCCCAATTTAACGTCGTAATACTAATGGCCAACAATTGGTTTGGCCGTATAGATTGGACATTCTTAAATTATATAACATAATCAATTAAAATAAAAAAAAACTTTTCAAAATTGAATCACTTCAAAATTTTAAGGACTATAAGTAGCATCTTTATGTAATAATTTTTTTTTTTTTTTTTAGGAAAATGATTTTCATTCAAAATACAATGACGAAAGTTTTTCATATAAATACAAAAAGAATTTCATTGCAATAGAACAGGGGGGAATTGTTAAATTGTTAAATTAATGGTGGTTAACAATAAACGTGAAGCACATGTTACTAAAAACGATCCTTAGGGAAAACCAATTTATCACACTCAGAAAATTAGAAACTAAAATTTTATAAAAAATCACTTATGGATTGGACCTAAATGAGACTACTAAATTATGTTTGGGTAGTTCTTAAACAAAGGAAATTAATTCAAAATGCTCAAGGGGTGTGCCCTTACAAGTGTAAACAAAGTCCTGGCAATACATTAGCTATAGCTGATTACCATATATTCTGACGAAGAATTTTCTGTGGATCAAAACCCATCATTAAAGATCAAAGATGTTGCCGTTTTGAAGGTTTTCTGATACCATTCATGATCCCAGCTCTCGTGTTACTCGTTTAGAATTTGAAATGAATTTTGTTATTTCAAAGCCACCGCGAGAATTTATTGAACGAGTCATCTATGTACGTAATGAATATGACAGATCGCAGTTGACGCTTCTAGGTTCTCTTCTTGGTATTTCGTTGCATTTAGGTTTTTTACAATAATGGTGCTGAACTTAGCGAGTTATTTTACTCATAACATAAACGTCCGGTCAATATTATGGTTGCTCTTTTCTTTCGTCACGCCAGAGGAACCGTTGTGAATGTTGATCTTCCTCTAATATTCTTAATTGATAGAAAATGCCATTGAATGGTCGTTGACAAAATCTCATTAAGGCTGGCTCAAGTTTCCTCTCGAAATAAACCAGTCGCGCTGGACGGTCATATAACAGATGTTTGGAAAAACAAATCTATCACTTTTTTATAACAATCCGGTTTCGTAAAGATTATCAACTTTCAGTGTAGTCGTCATTTACGGTTGTTGATGAATCTTGACTATACCTGTGTCGGCAGTAACATAATTTACTAAATTGCTGTGAACAAAAATTTTGTGAACTTCGGCATCATACAACAATTGTTAATGGCTTCTTTCTATTTATCTTATCTCGAATTTTACACGAAGCTTGCATGTTCAAAACCGATGAGTTTTGAACAAATAGTTTGTTAGTATGATTTTCTACCTTTCACTGCTTGTTTTATTCCTTAATTAAGGATAATCAGCTAATGGGTAAACAAGGCACGACGTCAGGCTGACCAAAAATGTCCAAATAGAAATTGGCTTTCACCACATCTCGTATGTATCTCCCCATAAATATTTTTTAATCGTTCCAGGTTTCATTATCAGTCAGCCTACATAATCAGTTTGATATAAACATGATATATAAACATAGAAAATGTATAAATGTACTTTATTTTGAAATAGCTTGCCCCTCTGCCTCCTTCTTCATTGCTATTCATGGTTGATCACCCCAAACGGTTTTCTGTGGTTTTAGATTCTTCAACATTGCACTTATCAGTAAAAAAGTTTAATTCTACCGCATCCTTTTGTCAAATAGACAGTAACTTTGTTTATTTTGGGTGTGTTTCTCGAATAAAACAGCCACCGTTTTAATATCGTTTACACTTTGCACATCATTATACTGATTACCTGAATTGACTCATTTCTTGAGCTATTTTTTGTTCTATCATTAGCCGAAATGAAACTAGACACCTTATGATAATCCTAAAATCATCTGCTTTTTCTTCAAATATTGCTTATCATATTCTCACTGCTCACGTAATCTACGCTTTTGTTTGTACTAACAAGCTTTCATGTTTTATCACGATTTACAATTTGTGAGTTTTGTGATTCAACCACATAATCTCTAACTGTTGTATCCCACTTTCGATTGGTTTTGACTCATTGCTGCTTTTGTTTTGTCATTATCCCGAGTCTGACATATTTCTCGCACTTTCAGTTTTACACAGATTAGACAATACCAAAGGGTCACTTGACTTATGCTTGATAACATGCAGAAGCATTCATTCTGTACGTATAACGCAGCTTTTCGTTTCAAAAACAGCCGTTATTTCTGGTGGCTAGTGCACTTTGAAGGTCGAACATTGTAATTGATTATTTGCTCTTATGGTGGATTCATTTTTTGCTTACGGAAACTTATTGTTTAAAAAAACTGTAATACTGAGATACACTCGAAGTTACTCAGAAAATTGATTCTGTACCAAAAAACGTGAGTGCGAG
Organism: Tipula confusa; assembly: GCA_963556175.1. Lineage (NCBI taxonomy): Eukaryota > Metazoa > Arthropoda > Insecta > Diptera > Tipulidae > Tipula > Tipula confusa. Next base: position 168,878,060 of record OY744475.1, on the reverse strand, counting down.
TAAAGTAACCGGAAAATATAGTATTGGTTATTGTTAATGTATAGATGCGCCTGCGCATTTTTATTTAGATAATTTTTTTTATAATGTATGCGCCATTTTTCCTATTCTTGTTATGTGTTTACCTTTTTCGATTTTTGTGTTCTTAAATTTTTGATTTTTTGTTTTTAAACATTTTTGTATTTTTAAAAGTTTTGTGATTTTATACGGTTTATTATAAAAACAAAAAGACTTTAAATTTAAAAACGTTCAAAAGTTTTTTCTAAATATGCGTTTAATATTATTTCGAAATGAAACAAACACAACATTTAATATGAAACGCACGTTTAATTTTCTTCAGAACATAACTACTTGCATAAGAACTCAAAAATCTGTATTAAAACTTTTATTATTTGATGTTATATCGTTTGTACGCTGTAACTAGATAAATTGTATATCTAATTAGTACACACTTGCAAACTAAAATGTGACGATAAATAACAAGAAAATGTAATCTAAAATTTATTTTGTAAACAAACCATTTCAATCAAACCATATTTCAATCAAAATAAAAACGTTAATTTTTTTAAAAATAAATTAAAACACTAAATAAACTAAACACGTTAAATTTAAAACATTAAATAGTTATGGTAACACAAATTTTCACACAACATTTTTATTTATTATATAAATTACTTTAAAATCACAACAGTTTCTGTTAAATATAACAATATGGCGACTAACTTATCATCAAAATAGCAAGTGAGAAAAATAAAATATGACGAATCGCAAGAGTGTACAAATAAATAAACCAAATCAATCATTTTTGAACCGCTTCATCAATTATTAGGTGTTTACCTCTGAAAAACAAAAGTGCGAGTTGTCGTATACTATGACAAACATATGTTTAATACTATCTAATATATGCATATTATACTCTATATACGTATACGAAAACTCACGTTTTTTACTCGCATAATGCGAGAAATTTGGTACAGCATGATGTCATTAAACGTCAAAAACGTTGAAAGTAGAAGTAAATTCAACTGTTTTATATTATGCGTCGAATATCATCGCTTTAGTGCAATTTCATATATTTTAACTTTTTGTTTTCCTTAGGCACGTCGGTCACGCCAAAAATATCTCAGTGGTAAATAATAAAAAAATCTAAAAAAAAACACAATACGGTTTTGTAAATTTCTCACTGGACACTGCAGAATTAGAATAAAAATAAAAATTATTGCTTATAATTTAAATATGAAAAAAACAATGCCTTTTTTTATTTTATTTATACCGTTATTATATATCTTTTTCGACTTACTTCTCATCAAATACTATTTATACGCAACACCGAGAAACAAAATAAAATGGTTTACTTTGATTGTAATTCAATTTCGAAACCAAATAAACAAAAAATAAAAAAAGTTAACTTTAATTTAGTTTCGATTCTCAACATATCCTTTATAACATTTTAGTAATAGTTTTTTTTTTATTTTTTGCCTCTGCATATATATTTATTGGAATTTAATACCCCAATACGATACTTTTAGTTAACTGTGATTCGTCAGTAGGTTTCCGGCGCTGCTGACACTTCCAGGTCGCAATAAGCCCAATCGTTTGGTTTTTTGTAACGTTCATATTATTGTGGTGTTGTTCATTACTAATCATATACTCATACAGTGGTTGTAAGTGTTTTATTGCATATTATTTGATTTTGTCTGCAGTAGAAAAGAAGTACTTTTTTATTCAATTTGAAAAAATTTAAAAATCTATTAACCAGATTGACTACTAGATCTGATTCGTCTTTATCTTTCTCGATTGCAGCACTGTGAATCAATAATAAAGAGGCGCGGTCCTCACTAGTACGTAGGATGACCGGTTAATTTGGCCATTTATCTTCGTTTTAAAGCAACCATATCTGATCCTTTCCACCAAATCGATAAAATTTCACGATATGTTTTACTGCAAGTTGCATAATCCGCGGAATTATCCTTTGAAGGAACATGTCTCGATTCTCCAATAGCTTTTTTTGTGCTCGCTTATGATTTCGGACGTAAAATTAGCGATGAATGCTGTTCATCGTTGCGGCTGGCTGGATAACCAATCTAGGACAATTTTTGAGTCTGTCCATAAAGTGATGGACGATATTTGTAATTTTAGTATGCCTACAATCTGCTTCGTGATATGACTTAGCAGTACGGCAACCATTAGCTCAGGTTTAGGCAGAGTAATTTCGTTTAATGGAGCTAATTTTAATTTCGAACAAAATAGATTGATTTCAACTTTTGATGACTTGAGTTCTTGTGTAAAAGTTCACCGCATATACTTACTTACTTGCGTCACAAAATCTATGTAAACTGACCGTCGTTGTAGTGATGAGTTTTATAGCAGATTCAGCACTTCCAACGATTGCATTCATGGAATTATTAGCCAAAAATGTCGTATCCCGAATACCTCTCAAACATATGTTTCGTTAAGTCTTGCTACTGCGGAGAAATATTGAAAATATTGAAATATTGAAATATTGAAACTTCCATTATGCAAGAGCCCCCTACCTTCGTGGTTAATTGCACATATTTCAGCATCCATTTGTCCAAATTCTGTCTCTAATTCGCGGGCTCGATCTGATTTTAATCGTAGTTTATCTATGTTTTCCGTATAGTTAACCTTTAATTCCTTTGCGAACTTAAGAGTCTACTTAATGCCAATTCATACGAAACACGTTGTTTTTTTTTTAAAGCCTCCATTATAAAGTAAAATTGCTTTGATTTTATACTTAAATTACGATACTGAATCACTGAACACTAAATACTTCACACTAAAAATTCTTCAATTGATTTATTATAATGTTGGTCGATTAAATTATACAATAAAAATTAAATATGGTGAATTCCAGCTTGTCAAAATTTGTTGCCAAAAAATAAGCAAAAACTGGTTTATAAAGAATCCATAATTTATCCATAAAGTACACATATTTTACAATAGATTGCGATAGTCTACATGATAATATGAAATATCATTGTCGATAATGAAGATTGCTATATAATCAACGATATTATAAGTGTCCATTGGCTGGCAGTACAATGATCTTACAATGTTCCTTATTTTTGTGCGATAATTTTCGCTCGTCTATTTTTCGTAAGTGACAGCCAAAATTTAACAAAGATTTTTTATTTCTGTTATTTTTGTTTTTTTAAGTATAGTCGAATACACGCAATTCAGTTGTCGATCTCTTACGTTATTTCTTTTATTTTTGTTATTTCAAGTATGGTTCTTCCTTAAGTGTTCGAAAAATATAATCTTTTTTTATAATGTTTAAAGTTTTCTTTTGCAATTTCAAATATACTGACCATAAATTTAATTCAACATATTAAATTAAATAAAGTTAAAAAGTTAGATTTTAATAAATAATAATAATTTCAACGGCTGTGAAGTTTTCCACAAATAACAAAAACTGTATGTGTATTGGTAATTTATTTTACAGTAGACTAAAAAATTGTTATTTCACTATGATAATAAGGTAACTCGAACTATCTTTAGAAAAAAAATTATATTCCAATTAAATCTTAAAAATTTTCGATTCGTATTAATCCTAACTACAACTAAAATAAATTCATTTCAACACTAAAAACAATAATAATTCGAATAACTTTCAGTAAAAAAAATTGTATGTTAATAAATACATCACAGTTAGGGGTTCACTGTATCAAAGATTGGCCAATTTACAGAGGTTTCTCAAGTAAGTGGCATACATGGATAGTTAGATGATGACTTGCTCTACAAAATAAAAGTAGTCCGATTTCCATACGATGGGGTTAACCCTTTTGTGGATGACTTGGTAACTTATAATTTATCAAGAAAATTTAAATAATTTATGCGTTCACTATATCAAAGATTGGCCAATTTACAGAGGTTTCTGAAGTAAGTGGCATACATGGATAGTTAGATGATGACTTGCTCTACAAAATAAAAGTAGTCCGATCTCCATACGATGGGGTTAACCCTTTTGTGGATGACTTGGTAACTTATAATTTATCAAGAAAATTTAAATAATTTATGCGTTCACTATATCAAAGATTGGCCAATTTACAGAGGTTTCTGAAGTAAGTGGCATACATGGATAGTTAGATGATGACTTGCTCTACAAAATAAAAGTAGTCCGATCTCCATACGATGGGGTTAACCCTTTTGTGGATGACTTGGTAACTTATAATTTATCAAGAAAATTTAAATAATTTATGCGTTCACTATATCAAAGATTGGCCAATTTACAGAGGTTTCTTAAGTAAGTGGCATACATGGATAGTTAGATGATGACTTGCTCTACAAAATAAAAGTAGTCCGATTTCCATACGATGGGGTTAACCCTTTTGTGGATGACTTGGTAACTTATAATTTATCAAGAAAATTTAAATAATTTATGCGTTCACTATATCAAAGATTGGCCAATTTACAGAGGTTTCTGAAGTAAGTGGCATACATGGATAGTTAGATGATGACTTGCTCTACAAAATAAAAGTAGTCCGATCTCCATACGATGGGGTTAACCCTTTTGTGGATGACTTGGTAACTTATAATTTATCAAGAAAATTTAAATAATTTATGCGTTCACTATATCAAAGATTGGCCAATTTACAGAAGTTTCTCAAGTAAGTGGCATACATGGATAGTTAGATGATGACTTGTTCTACAAAATAAAAGTAGTCCGATCTCCATACGATGGGGTTAACCCTTTTGTGGATGACTTGGTAACTTATAATTTATCAAGAAAATTTAAATAATTTATGCGTTCACTATATCAAAGATTGGCCAATTTACAGAGGTTTCTCAAGTAAGTGGCATACATGGATAGTTAGATGATGACTTGCTCTACAAAATAAAAGTAGTCCGATTTCCATACGATGGGGTTAACCCTTTTGTGGATGACTTGGTAACTTATAATTTATCAAGAAAATTTAAATAATTTATGCGTTCACTATATCAAAGATTGGCCAATTTACAGAGGTTTCTCAAGTAAGTGGCATACATGGATAGTTAGATGATGACTTGCTCTACAAAATAAAAGTAGTCCGATTTCCATACGATGGGGTTAACCCTTTTGTGGATGACTTGGTAACTTATAATTTATCAAGAAAATTTAAATAATTTATGCGTTCACTATATCAAAGATTGGCCAATTTACAGAGGTTTCTGAAGTAAGTGGCATACATGGATAGTTAGATGATGACTTGTTCTACAAAATAAAAGTAGTCCGATCTCCATACGATGGGGTTAACCCTTTTGTGGATGACTTGGTAACTTATAATTTATCAAGAAAATTTAAATAATTTATGCGTTCACTATATCAAAGATTGGCCAATTTACAGAGGTTTCTCAAGTAAGTGGCATACATGGATAGTTAGATGATGACTTGCTCTACAAAATAAAAGTAGTCCGATTTCCATACGATGGGGTTAACCCTTTTGTGGATGACTTGGTAACTTATAATTTATCAAGAAAATTTAAATAATTTATGCGTTCACTATATCAAAGATTGGCCAATTTACAGAGGTTTCTGAAGTAAGTGGCATACATGGATAGTTAGATGATGACTTGCTCTACAAAATAAAAGTAGTCCGATCTCCATACGATGGGGTTAACCCTTTTGTGGATGACTTGGTAACTTATAATTTATCAAGAAAATTTAAATAATTTATGCGTTCACTATATCAAAGATTGGCCAATTTACAGAAGTTTCTCAAGTAAGTGGCATACATGGATAGTTAGATGATGACTTGTTCTACAAAATAAAAGTAGTCCGATCTCCATACGATGGGGTTAACCCTTTTGTGGATGACTTGGTAACTTATAATTTATCAAGAAAATTTAAATAATTTATGCGTTCACTATATCAAAGATTGGCCAATTTACAGAAGTTTCTCAAGTAAGTGGCATACATGGATAGTTAGATGATGACTTGTTCTACAAAATAAAAGTAAACCGATCTCCATACGATGAGGTTAACCCTTTTGTGGATGACTTGGTAACTTATAATTTATCAAGAAAATTTAAATAATTTATGCGTTCACTATATCAAAGATTGGCCAATTTACAGAGGTTTCTCAAGTAAGTGGCATACATGGATAGTTAGATGATGACTTGCTCTACAAAATAAAAGTAGTCCGATTTCCATACGATGGGGTTAACCCTTTTGTGGATGACTTGGTAACTTATAATTTATCAAGAAAATTTAAATAATTTATGCGTTCACTATATCAAAGATTGGCCAATTTACAGAGGTTTCTGAAGTAAGTGGCATACATGGATAGTTAGATGATGACTTGCTCTACAAAATAAAAGTAGTCCGATCTCCATACGATGGGGTTAACCCTTTTGTGGATGACTTGGTAACTTATAATTTATCAAGAAAATTTAAATAATTTATGCGTTCACTATATCAAAGATTGGCCAATTTACAGAAGTTTCTCAAGTAAGTGGCATACATGGATAGTTAGATGATGACTTGTTCTACAAAATAAAAGTAGTCCGATCTCCATACGATGGGGTTAACCCTTTTGTGGATGACTTGGTAACTTATAATTTATCAAGAAAATTTAAATAATTTATGCGTTCACTATATCAAAGATTGGCCAATTTACAGAAGTTTCTCAAGTAAGTGGCATACATGGATAGTTAGATGATGACTTGTTCTACAAAATAAAAGTAAACCGATCTCCATACGATGAGGTTAACCCTTTTGTGGATGACTTGGTAACTTATAATTTATCAAGAAAATTTAAATAATTTATGCGTTCACTATATCAAAGATTGGCCAATTTACAGAGGTTTCTCAAGTAAGTGGCATACATGGATAGTTAGATGATGACTTGCTCTACAAAATAAAAGTAGTCCGATTTCCATACGATGGGGTTAACCCTTTTGTGGATGACTTGGTAACTTATAATTTATCAAGAAAATTTAAATAATTTATGCGTTCACTATATCAAAGATTGGCCAATTTACAGAGGTTTCTGAAGTAAGTGGCATACATGGATAGTTAGATGATGACTTGCTCTACAAAATAAAAGTAGTCCGATCTCCATACGATGGGGTTAACCCTTTTGTGGATGACTTGGTAACTTATAATTTATCAAGAAAATTTAAATAATTTATGCGTTCACTATATCAAAGATTGGCCAATTTACAGAGGTTTCTCAAGTAAGTGGCATACATGGATAGTTAGATGATGACTTGCTCTACAAAATAAAAGTAGTCCGATTTCCATACGATGGGGTTAACCCTTTTGTGGATGACTTGGTAACTTATAATTTATCAAGAAAATTTAAATAATTTATGCGTTCACTATATCAAAGATTGGCCAATTTACAGAGGTTTCTGAAGTAAGTGGCATACATGGATAGTTAGATGATGACTTGCTCTACAAAATAAAAGTAGTCCGATCTCCATACGATGGGGTTAACCCTTTTGTGGATGACTTGGTAACTTATAATTTATCAAGAAAATTTAAATAATTTATGCGTTCACTATATCAAAGATTGGCCAATTTACAGAGGTTTCTCAAGTAAGTGGCATACATGGATAGTTAGATGATGACTTGCTCTACAAAATAAAAGTAGTCCGATTTCCATACGATGGGGTTAACCCTTTTGTGGATGACTTGGTAACTTATAATTTATCAAGAAAATTTAAATAATTTATGCGTTCACTATATCAAAGATTGGCCAATTTACAGAGGTTTCTGAAGTAAGTGGCATACATGGATAGTTAGATGATGACTTGCTCTACAAAATAAAAGTAGTCCGATCTCCATACGATGGGGTTAACCCTTTTGTGGATGACTTGGTAACTTATAATTTATCAAGAAAATTTAAATAATTTATGCGTTCACTATATCAAAGATTGGCCAATTTACAGAAGTTTCTCAAGTAAGTGGCATACATGGATAGTTAGATGATGACTTGTTCTACAAAATAAAAGTAGTCCGATCTCCATACGATGGGGTTAACCCTTTTGTGGATGACTTGGTAACTTATAATTTATCAAGAAAATTTAAATAATTTATGCGTTCACTATATCAAAGATTGGCCAATTTACAGAAGTTTCTCAAGTAAGTGGCATACATGGATAGTTAGATGATGACTTGTTCTACAAAATAAAAGTAAACCGATCTCCATACGATGAGGTTAACCCTTTTGTGGATGACTTGGTAACTTATAATTTATCAAGAAAATTTAAATAATTTATGCGTTCACTATATCAAAGATTGGCCAATTTACAGAGGTTTCTCAAGTAAGTGGCATACATGGATAGTTAGATGATGACTTGCTCTACAAAATAAAAGTAGTCCGATTTCCATACGATGGGGTTAACCCTTTTGTGGATGACTTGGTAACTTATAATTTATCAAGAAAATTTAAATAATTTATGCGTTCACTATATCAAAGATTGGCCAATTTACAGAGGTTTCTGAAGTAAGTGGCATACATGGATAGTTAGATGATGACTTGCTCTACAAAATAAAAGTAGTCCGATCTCCATACGATGGGGTTAACCCTTTTGTGGATGACTTGGTAACTTATAATTTATCAAGAAAATTTAAATAATTTATGCGTTCACTATATCAAAGATTGGCCAATTTACAGAGGTTTCTCAAGTAAGTGGCATACATGGATAGTTAGATGATGACTTGCTCTACAAAATAAAAGTAGTCCGATTTCCATACGATGGGGTTAACCCTTTTGTGGATGACTTGGTAACTTATAATTTATCAAGAAAATTTAAATAATTTATGCGTTCACTATATCAAAGATTGGCCAATTTACAGAGGTTTCTGAAGTAAGTGGCATACATGGATAGTTAGATGATGACTTGTTCTACAAAATAAAAGTAGTCCGATCTCCATACGATGGGGTTAACCCTTTTGTGGATGACTTGGTAACTTATAATTTATCAAGAAAATTTAAATAATTTATGCGTTCACTATATCAAAGATTGGCCAATTTACAGAAGTTTCTCAAGTAAGTGGCATACATGGATAGTTAGATGATGACTTGTTCTACAAAATAAAAGTAAACCGATCTCCATACGATGAGGTTAACCCTTTTGTGGATGACTTGGTAACTTATAATTTATCAAGAAAATTTAAATAATTTATGCGTTCACTATATCAAAGATTGGCCAATTTACAGAGGTTTCTCAAGTAAGTGGCATACATGGATAGTTAGATGATGACTTGCTCTACAAAATAAAAGTAGTCCGATTTCCATACGATGGGGTTAACCCTTTTGTGGATGACTTGGTAACTTATAATTTATCAAGAAAATTTAAATAATTTATGCGTTCACTATATCAAAGATTGGCCAATTTACAGAGGTTTCTGAAGTAAGTGGCATACATGGATAGTTAGATGATGACTTGCTCTACAAAATAAAAGTAGTCCGATCTCCATACGATGGGGTTAACCCTTTTGTGGATGACTTGGTAACTTATAATTTATCAAGAAAATTTAAATAATTTATGCGTTCACTATATCAAAGATTGGCCAATTTACAGAGGTTTCTCAAGTAAGTGGCATACATGGATAGTTAGATGATGACTTGCTCTACAAAATAAAAGTAGTCCGATTTCCATACGATGGGGTTAACCCTTTTGTGGATGACTTGGTAACTTATAATTTATCAAGAAAATTTAAATAATTTATGCGTTCACTATATCAAAGATTGGCCAATTTACAGAGGTTTCTGAAGTAAGTGGCATACATGGATAGTTAGATGATGACTTGCTCTACAAAATAAAAGTAGTCCGATCTCCATACGATGGGGTTAACCCTTTTGTGGATGACTTGGTAACTTATAATTTATCAAGAAAATTTAAATAATTTATGCGTTCACTATATCAAAGATTGGCCAATTTACAGAGGTTTCTCAAGTAAGTGGCATACATGGATAGTTAGATGATGACTTGCTCTACAAAATAAAAGTAGTCCGATTTCCATACGATGGGGTTAACCCTTTTGTGGATGACTTGGTAACTTATAATTTATCAAGAAAATTTAAATAATTTATGCGTTCACTATATCAAAGATTGGCCAATTTACAGAGGTTTCTGAAGTAAGTGGCATACATGGATAGTTAGATGATGACTTGCTCTACAAAATAAAAGTAGTCCGATCTCCATACGATGGGGTTAACCCTTTTGTGGATGACTTGGTAACTTATAATTTATCAAGAAAATTTAAATAATTTATGCGTTCACTATATCAAAGATTGGCCAATTTACAGAAGTTTCTCAAGTAAGTGGCATACATGGATAGTTAGATGATGACTTGTTCTACAAAATAAAAGTAGTCCGATCTCCATACGATGGGGTTAACCCTTTTGTGGATGACTTGGTAACTTATAATTTATCAAGAAAATTTAAATAATTTATGCGTTCACTATATCAAAGATTGGCCAATTTACAGAGGTTTCTCAAGTAAGTGGCATACATGGATAGTTAGATGATGACTTGCTCTACAAAATAAAAGTAGTCCGATCTCCATACGATGGGGTTAACCCTTTTGTGGATGACTTGGTAACTTATAATTTATCAAGAAAATTTAAATAATTTATGCGTTCACTATATCAAAGATTGGCCAATTTACAGAGGTTTCTCAAGTAAGTGGCATACATGGATAGTTAGATGATGACTTGTTCTACAAAATAAAAGTAGTCCGATCTCCATACGATGGGGTTAACCCTTTTGTGGATGACTTGGTAACTTATAATTTATCAAGAAAATTTAAATAATTTATGCGTTCACTATATCAAAGATTGGCCAATTTACAGAGGTTTCTCAAGTAAGTGGCATACATGGATAGTTAGATGATGACTTGTTCTACAAAATAAAAGTAGTCCGATCTCCATACGATGGGGTTAACCCTTTTGTGGATGACTTGGTAACTTATAATTTATCAAGAAAATTTAAATAATTTATTCGTTCACTGTATCAAAGATTGCCGATTTCGTTTTTTAGAAAATGTAAATAAAAATAAAACGCCCCATATTCTGTCTTAAAATCCAGGCTATTTTATTTTATTACCTTGCTTTCTGTTGAATTGTATGGAAAACCCCAAAACTACATAATATTAAAATAACATAAAATATCAAATGGCAGAATACGGTCCAATACTATAATAAAAAATATAAGAATACTTGGTATTAGAAGGAGAAAACAAATTCTACTTACTTCTCTAACCTCGCAAGATATTCAAGTTTCGTTAAACATTTATTTGGGTTTTTGTTTTGTTTCACCTAAGTAATTTAACAGGTAATCACCAAGTTGCGCCCACATAAATAAATGTTGTGCGAAGTCAGAGGTGTAAACAGAATATTTTTTGTGAATATTAGGGGTGAAATCTAAAACTAGTTGCAAATGTAACAAATTGTGTTTTGGTTAGATTAATTCGTTTTTTTATTAGAATCTACTAATATATAGAATCGTATTTAAGTGTTTTGGTTTTAAAATTGAATTGCTTGGTAGCGCTAATGCCTTAGATTTTCTTGGTATGCACTAATTTTATTGTTGCATTTCCAGTCGACTCTGTAAATATAGTGCATATTATGTTTAGAGTTGATAGAACTCGACTCTACAAATTTGTTAAGACGAGTGGGGATAGCTACGATTCTGTATATGTCTCGACTCTGTATATAGTTAAAATTTAACCTAGGTTGAAGCTAGTATATGCGTATTAATAGTTCGATTTTGGTTATATAACTTTTGTCCCTTCGTTATATTTAGTACGAGTATATTTTGCAATCGAAACATATAAATATATGAATGGGAAGTACAGTAAATATAGAGAACATTACTCTTATAAAATAAAAGTAGTCCGATTTCCATACGATGGAATTAAGACTTGTGTGGATAACTTGGTAACTTAGACTTATCAAGAAAATTTAAATAATTGATGCGTTCACTATATCAAAGGTTGGCCGTTACAAATCAAAAGACGATTTAGATCAGCGAATTGCTCTGCGAAAGCAAACGCTTGAATCAGTAATGGTTTGGGCCGCGATGACTGCAACGAACTTAAACCCAATGAATTATTTCTGCATGCGGTCCATTCTGCAGGCTAAAGTATTAACTAATAAATATGAGACGGTCGACGCCTAAAATATTGCTCTTCGCCGAGAATAGGCCAAAATTACATCACACAACGTACGTGTATCGTGTGAAGCCTTGTAGGACAGACTCGATGCTATTATCCGCGCTTAAGGTGACTACATCGAATAATAACATATGTTTTGATAAATTTGAAAGGTTTTTCAATATTCTGAAGTTTTGAAATGAAAAAAATGAAAATTTACAAATTTACAGTATTTTTAATTGGTTACACTTCGAGTGCCGACCCGTATTAAGTATTAAGTACTGTATATTATATATTTAATTATTTATCTTGTATTTTATTTCAAACACCTCTACCGTGGGGACTAGACGCTGTTTGACCCCGCATCTACCAATGAAAATACGATTAATGACAATTTTGGTCCGCGAGTGGTATTTTATTTCCCACCTGCCCGCCGGCGAGCCGGTTATGGATTTCCTCTATCCGCCACCTGAGGACGCGCCTGATGGGAGATCTCTAACTCCACACAGGTGTGTTTGTGTGTGTGTGTGTGTGTGTGTGTGTGTGTGTGTGTGTGTGTGTGTGTGTGTGTGTGTGTGTGTGTGTGTGTGTGCGCGCGTGTGTGTGTGTTTGAGTGTGATTTTATTTGATGTAGATATTTAAGTATGTATGTGACTGCGATTTGTCTATTTTGATATTTATGGTTATTGGTTGACATTTTAGTTTTATTTTTTTGTGTAAAACAAAATTGCGGGATTGACACGAGCCTGGTCTGTTGTTGCGGTAGAAAATTTTTTAAGGTCATCATATATTTCCCAGTTGTTATTCGGTCTCTTAATAATGGCGGTGTAGTGCTTTAGTGACTGATTGTAATTTATAATCGCTTTAATATATAAATTATCTGTATCTAATTAATAATTTGTTGAATATCGGATATATATCGGATATTTGTTGAATATCGTTGAATAACCGTCAGTCCCACATACTATCCAACTTACTACCTGATTTCCATTTTGTATTTTGTCGATTCTTTGTAAAAAAATAAAATTTTGTTGTATTCTTGCATAATTACCCCTTCTTTTTTGTTTTCTATCGCAAAGCGAGGTTGGCTTCTTTTAGCAAATTCATTAAACAAAAATAAAGGAATTTTGTTCAACAGGAAAATAATTGTACATACATTATGCACATGTTCCATAAATACCTAAATATAATGAAATATGTAGGTTTCTTTTTCTTTTCAAAATAATAACTGCGCAATATGAAATATAAACGCGCAGGTTTTAATCGCGCAATATGAGGGATGCCTATAAATGAAATGAATAACGAAATATCGTCCAACAACAAGGCACACCTCCATGTTGAATGGAATTTCTATCCAACTTATTACTATTATTATTTTAAGCCAAATCCCTTCAAATCACCCGAAGAACCATCACGTCCCACCCCTGGTCGAAAAACCAACCCACAGATCCAATTCTGTCTAAAAACCACAGAAAACCCATAAATACTGATTTAAAAATCGACAACAAACAGCCACGGTACCTAAACTCACCCTCCAATTAAGCATTTACAAACAAAAACCCACCAACCACATTGAAAAAGCACTAAACTTTCTCACCACCAATTCCCTACCCGAAACAGCTCGAACACTAGATATCCCTCCCGCAGTACAGTCAAAGATTGTGTGATGTAATTTTGGCCTATTCTCGGCGAAGATCAATATTTAAGGCGTCAACCGTCTCATATTTGTTACTTAATACTTTAGCGTGCAGAAATAATTCATTGGGTTTAAGTTCGTTGCAGTCATCGCGGCCCAAACCATTACTGATTCAAGCGTTTGCTTTCGCAGAGCAATTCGCTGATCTAAATCGTCTTTTGATTTGTAACGGCCAACCTTTGATATAGTGAACGCATCAATTATTTAAATTTTCTTGATAAGTCTAAGTTACCAAGTTATCCACACAAGTCTTAATTCCATCGTATGGAAATCGGACTACTTTTATTTTATAAGAGTAATGTTCTCTATATTTACTGTACTTCCCATTCATATATTTATATGTTTCGATTGCAAAATATACTCGTACTAAATATAACGAAGGGACAAAAGTTATATAACCAAAATCGAACTATTAATACGCATATACTAGCTTCAACCTAGGTTAAATTTTAACTATATACAGAGTCGAGACATATACAGAATCGTAGCTATCCCCACTCGTCTTAACAAATTTGTAGAGTCGAGTTCTATCAACTCTAAACATAATATGCACTATATTTACAGAGTCGACTGGAAATGCAACAATAAAATTAGTGCATACCAAGAAAATCTAAGGCATTAGCGCTACCAAGCAATTCAATTTTAAAACCAAAACACTTAAATACGATTCTATATATTAGTAGATTCTAATAAAAAAACGAATTAATCTAACCAAAACACAATTTGTTACATTTGCAACTAGTTTTAGATTTCACCCCTAATATTCACAAAAAATATTCTGTTTACACCTCTGACTTCGCACAACATTTATTTATGTGGGCGCAACTTGGTGATTACCTGTTAAATTACTTAGGTGAAACAAAACAAAAACCCAAATAAATGTTTAACGAAACTTGAATATCTTGCGAGGTTAGAGAAGTAAGTAGAATTTGTTTTCTCCTTCTAATACCAAGTATTCTTATATTTTTTATTATAGTATTGGACCGTATTCTGCCATTTGATATTTTATGTTATTTTAATATTATGTAGTTTTGGGGTTTTCCATACAATTCAACAGAAAGCAAGGTAATAAAATAAAATAGCCTGGATTTTAAGACAGAATATGGGGCGTTTTATTTTTATTTACATTTTCTAAAAAACGAAATCGGCAATCTTTGATACAGTGAACGAATAAATTATTTAAATTTTCTTGATAAATTATAAGTTACCAAGTCATCCACAAAAGGGTTAACCCCATCGTATGGAGATCGGACTACTTTTATTTTGTAGAACAAGTCATCATCTAACTATCCATGTATGCCACTTACTTGAGAAACCTCTGTAAATTGGCCAATCTTTGATATAGTGAACGCATAAATTATTTAAATTTTCTTGATAAATTATAAGTTACCAAGTCATCCACAAAAGGGTTAACCCCATCGTATGGAGATCGGACTACTTTTATTTTGTAGAACAAGTCATCATCTAACTATCCATGTATGCCACTTACTTGAGAAACCTCTGTAAATTGGCCAATCTTTGATATAGTGAACGCATAAATTATTTAAATTTTCTTGATAAATTATAAGTTACCAAGTCATCCACAAAAGGGTTAACCCTATCGTATGGAGATCGGACTACTTTTTTTTTGTAGAACAAGTCATCATCTAACTATCCATGTATGCCACTTACTTGAGAAACCTCTGTAAATTGGCCAATCTTTGATATAGTGAACGCATAAATTATTTAAATTTTCTTGATAAATTATAAGTTACCAAGTCATCCACAAAAGGGTTAACCCCATCGTATGGAGATCGGACTACTTTTATTTTGTAGAGCAAGTCATCATCTAACTATCCATGTATGCCACTTACTTGAGAAACCTCTGTAAATTGGCCAATCTTTGATATAGTGAACGCATAAATTATTTAAATTTTCTTGATAAATTATAAGTTACCAAGTCATCCACAAAAGGGTTAACCCCATCGTATGGAGATCGGACTACTTTTATTTTGTAGAACAAGTCATCATCTAACTATCCATGTATGCCACTTACTTGAGAAACCTCTGTAAATTGGCCAATCTTTGATATAGTGAACGCATAAATTATTTAAATTTTCTTGATAAATTATAAGTTACCAAGTCATCCACAAAAGGGTTAACCCCATCGTATGGAGATCGGACTACTTTTATTTTGTAGAGCAAGTCATCATCTAACTATCCATGTATGCCACTTACTTGAGAAACCTCTGTAAATTGGCCAATCTTTGATATAGTGAACGCATAAATTATTTAAATTTTCTTGATAAATTATAAGTTACCAAGTCATCCACAAAAGGGTTAACCCCATCGTATGGAGATCGGACTACTTTTTTTTTGTAGAACAAGTCATCATCTAACTATCCATGTATGCCACTTACTTGAGAAACCTCTGTAAATTGGCCAATCTTTGATATAGTGAACGCATAAATTATTTAAATTTTCTTGATAAATTATAAGTTACCAAGTCATCCACAAAAGGGTTAACCCCATCGTATGGAGATCGGACTACTTTTATTTTGTAGAACAAGTCATCATCTAACTATCCATGTATGCCACTTACTTGAGAAACTTCTGTAAATTGGCCAATCTTTGATATAGTGAACGCATAAATTATTTAAATTTTCTTGATAAATTATAAGTTACCAAGTCATCCACAAAAGGGTTAACCCCATCGTATGGAGATCGGACTACTTTTATTTTGTAGAGCAAGTCATCATCTAACTATCCATGTATGCCACTTACTTCAGAAACCTCTGTAAATTGGCCAATCTTTGATATAGTGAACGCATAAATTATTTAAATTTTCTTGATAAATTATAAGTTACCAAGTCATCCACAAAAGGGTTAACCCCATCGTATGGAAATCGGACTACTTTTATTTTGTAGAGCAAGTCATCATCTAACTATCCATGTATGCCACTTACTTGAGGAACCTCTGTAAATTGGCCAATCTTTGATATAGTGAACGCATAAATTATTTAAATTTTCTTGATAAACTATAAGTTACCAAGTCATCCACAAAAGGGTTAACCCCATCGTATGGAAATCGGACTACTTTTATTTTGTAGAGCAAGTCATCATCTAACTATCCATGTATGCCACTTACTTGAGAAACCTCTGTAAATTGGCCAATCTTTGATATAGTGAACGCATAAATTATTTAAATTTTCTTGATAAATTATAAGTTACCAAGTCATCCACAAAAGGGTTAACCTCATCGTATGGAGATCGGTTTACTTTTATTTTGTAGAGCAAGTCATCATCTAACTATCCATGTATGCCACTTACTTGAGAAACCTCTGTAAATTGGCCAATCTTTGATATAGTGAACGCATAAATTATTTAAATTTTCTTGATAAATTATAAGTTACAAAGTCATCCACAAAAGGGTTAACCCCATCGTATGGAGATCGGACTACTTTTATTTTGTAGAACAAGTCATCATCTAACTATCCATGTGTGCCACTTACTTGAGAAACCTCTGTAAATTGGCCAATCTTTGATATAGTGAACGCATAAATTATTTAAATTTTCTTGATAAATTATAAGTTACCAAGTCATCCACAAAAGGGTTAACCCCATCTTATGGAGATCGGACTACTTTTATTTTGTAGAGCAAGTCATCATCTAACTATCCATGTATGCCACCTACTTGAGAAACCTCTGTAAATTGGCCAATCTTTGATATAGTGAACGCATAAATTATTTAGATTTTCTTGATAAATTATAAGTTACCAAGTCATCCACAAAAGGGTTAACCCCATCGTATGGAGATCGGACTACTTTTTTTTTGTAGAACAAGTCATCATCTAACTATCCATGTATGCCACTTACTTGAGAAACCTCTGTAAATTGGCCAATCTTTGATATAGTGAACGCATAAATTATTTAAATTTTCTTGATAAATTATAAGTTACCAAGTCATCCACAAAAGGGTTAACCCCATCGTATGGAGATCGGACTACTTTTTTTTTTGTAGAACAAGTCATCATCTAGCTATCCATGTGTGCCACTTACTTGAGAAACCTCTGTAAATTGGCCAATCTTTGATATAGTGAACGCATAAATTATTTAAATTTTCTTGATAAATTATAAGTTACCAAGTCATCCACAAAAGGGTTAACCCCATCGTATGGAGATCGGACTACTTTTTTTTTTGTAGAACAAGTCATCATCTAACTATCCATGTATGCCACTTACTTGAGAAACCTCTGTAAATTGGCCAATCTTTGATATAGTGAACGCATAAATTATTTAAATTTTCTTGATAAATTATAAGTTACCAAGTCATCCACAAAAGGGTTAACCCCATCGTATGGAGATCGGACTACTTTTTTTTTGTAGAACAAGTCATCATCTAGCTATCCATGTGTGCCACTTACTTGAGAAACCTCTGTAAATTGGCCAATCTTTGATATAGTGAACGCATAAATTATTTAAATTTTCTTGATAAATTATAAGTTACCAAGTCATCCACAAAAGGGTTAACCCCATCGTATGGAAATCGGACTACTTTTATTTTGTAGAGCAAGTCATCATCTAACTATCCATGTATGCCACTTACTTGAGAAACCTCTGTAAATTGGCCAATCTTTGATATAGTGAACGCATAAATTATTTAAATTTTCTTGATAAATTATAAGTTACCAAGTCATCCACAAAAGGGTTAACCCCATCGTATGGAGATCGGACTACTTTTATTTTGTAGAACAAGTCATCATCTAACTATCCATGTATGTCACTTACTTGAGAAACCTCTGTAAATTGGCCAATCTTTGATATAGTGAACGCATAAATTATTTAAATTTTCTTGATAAATTATAAGTTACCAAGTCATCCACAAAAGGGTTAACCCCATCGTATGGAGATCGGACTAATTTTATTTTGTAGAAAAAGTCATCATCTAACTATCCATGTATGCCACTTACTTGAGAAATCTCTGTAAATTGGCCAATTTTTGATACAGTGGAATCGAGCTAATTTTATTTCGTAGAGAAAGTTTTTATGTAAAGCGGTGTATGATATGTTTTTGAGAAAGATTATTTTAATTTAATTTAAGCCTATCTTTTTTTAACATTATATTTCAATTTTACTAATTTGTTTAAAATATTACAACATAAATATGTAAAAAATACTCGTTAGTATTATAATTTGTAGGTATTTATGTACCATGTAAACTTAAATTGCTTTTGCCCACTAATTTACCTATACATAGACAATTTTTGTTTTTTCCACAAATCTTGTATACGTATATATTTTTGAATTTGTGGAATTTTGTGGAAAACTTCACAGTCGTTAATTTTAAATAATTTCAAAATTCGGAGAGTTTAAATAAAAATTTATTATACTGTTTCTTTTCTGATTACAAATTAAAACTAAAAACTGAAATCAATAAACATTGTGTTTTTATACCAATTTTGTTTCACCCATGATAAATATTTGTGAATTAAATGTTTGATAATTATTTGAAAAATATTCCCCTACATTCCCAACTTTTTATTACGCTGTCCGAAAAGTATAATAATTGATTGAAATATTTCCCCGCCTTATTTGTTTTTTAATTAATTTTTTATAAGTTATAAAAACTTTGAAGAAAATTTACATTTAATTGTGTGCATTGTTTATTGAAATTGTCATAGCAACGAAAAAGTTCAAATTTTTCTTATGTCATTTTTGAATGGTACTATTACAAAACCAAGTAGTAAATTTTATATATTTTTTGAATATCCGAGTGTGCTACGCGATAAAGTTTTGGTATTTGTCAAAAGTTATCATAGCAACTGACCGTGTCAATTTGGGTATCTTCGATTTTATCAAATAAATGTCAAAAATTTGTATTCACAAATATTATTATGGGTGTCGGACATAGTCCGATATTTTGTATAATCAACAAAATAGTAGATACTATTTTGTTGATTATACAAAATAGTATTAAGCAAAACTTCGTGTCAACACTTTTATTTTTGTGTCGGATGCTCGGGTAACTTAATAAAAATCACTGCTTGGGATTTACCTGATTATTTAGCTTATTTAGCACGTCTAAAATTTTGTATTTGTCAGTGTATTATAGCCTTTATTTATTTTAATATAGTATTTTAAACGAGATAAAATAAAAATAATTAACAAATAGGGATTCCCCGGTTAGTGCTAGTTCTTTTAAATGCTGAGTTTAGACGGTAAGATTTAATATTTAGCAATGATCTGTTCGGTTTTTTTTTTACATTTATATATATATATATATATATATATATATATATATATATATATATATATATATACATTTGTTTGCCTAGTTTGTCGTACGAAGATCAACAAGAGTATCTAAATCGTTTGTTAGAGGGAGGTGACGATGACAAAGAAGTGCTTGATTTCGTTGAGAACGGCTCAAAATATAAATGGCTTTCTCCACCAGCAAATAGAAACGCGGAGAATTCAGACATAGAGGACGTTTACGAAGATCAAGAAGATCGAATTAAAGTGTCTGATGAAAAAATTTTCAATGACCGGAAAGTTAAAAAGGAACGTGAAATTGGAAGTGAATGTGGTAATAATTCGCCTTGTCTAAATGGGAAAGATAGATCGATATGGAGACAAAATCCTTCTCAAAAGCAACATTGAGACACATTATTTTCAAGACGTCAACAAAGTATACTATTTCGATATACCGAAATGTTACCTGAAAGAGATACCGAGATATATTAAGAGATATTTTCGGACTTATGTATACATTGTTTGAATGCGTCGTATTGTGGATGGACAATTATTTCCTTATAGATGTATTTATCGAGGAATTCGTTATTATTTTATAAATTCCAAACCGCCAAAATATGGGATCTAAGTATGGTGGGTTTGCGATTCTGCTAACTCTTACCCAATAATGGGGCAGATATATATGGGTAAGCAACCATCAGGAAGGGAAATCATTCAAGCAGAAAAGGTTGTAAAGGGCCTATGTGCCTGCTTTAAAGGGTCCGGGAGAAATATAGTAACGGAAAATGTTTGTACAATATGACTCATTAAAATGATGACTCATGACGCTTTGCTGTTCCAACATTTTTAGAACACGAACCGTTATGGTTGTGTGTTACTAGTGAAAAAAAAGACGAAGCAAAAAACACAAAAAAAAAACAAAGACCAAAAAAATTGTAATTGATTGAGTCAATCAAAATCCTTTTGATTGACTCAATCAATTACGATCAAGTAAAACAGCTCAAGAGGTTTGGAAAGATCTTATTAAAATGCATTCTTGGAGGTTCTTCTTGGCTTCAAGATGTACATTTGAATAATTTGTCACCAGATGGCAGTACAGTAACAAAAGCTTTGTACAGTAAATATGAAATGTCTAAGCAAAATACAAAATATTCCCATAATATTAGCAAAAAGCCCTGTTATAATTGCAATTAATTTAGATATTTAGTAATAGGTTGCACTTACAATAAAAATGTTAAGTCCAACTCAAAAAAGGAAGGCATGACCGCATTGTTATATACCTCATTTGCAGTAAGCGCGATTAATAAGGATAGTTGGTATATAGACTCAGTTGCATCATCGCACATGTCAATGGATGCAAGTTTATTAAGAGACATTTCAAATCCCCCAATAAATGAAGTTGTTATTGCAAATGACACTCCTCCAGGTGTCAGAAATTTCAAAATAAAATTGTTAGCTAACAATTCCGTGCAAGACACTGACATAACAAATGTTTTGTGCATATCTCAATTGTGTACTAATTTGCTGTCCGTTAGTCATATGATCAAAAATTGCAATCGTATGACATTTGACAATGGTACTGAGTACTGTAATGGGGATTTTTGAATTATTTGTCAAGTTGCGGTATGCAACATCAAATGACAACAGTGTACACATCAGAGCAAAATGGGACAGCAGAAAGGATGAACCGCACTATCGTGGAGAAAGCTCGCTACATGTTGTTCGATGCTGTACTATCAGTTGATTTTTGGGCGGAGAACGTTCCGATTGCTGTATATATAATCAATCGTTCACCGATCCTGACAAAATTTGGATTAGACGCAAGGTATGCTTAGAGCATCTGAAAGGTTTTGATGTTAATGCCATGGTACATGTTCTAAAGCAGAAAAAGGTAAA
This sequence comes from Tipula confusa, assembly GCA_963556175.1. Lineage (NCBI taxonomy): Eukaryota > Metazoa > Arthropoda > Insecta > Diptera > Tipulidae > Tipula > Tipula confusa. Next base: position 168,856,134 of record OY744475.1, on the reverse strand, counting down.
ATTTGATCCCAAATCCGAAAAGCATATTATGGTGGGATACTCTGACAATTCGAAGGCATATCGCTTATTTAACACAATAAAACGTACAATTGTCATCAGCCAAATCTCATTTATCTCGAAAATCAATGTTTTCAGGTAAATAATGACACTAGCGAAAATAATTTTTATATATTCCCAGATGAAACTCTGATGCGATCAAGAAAATGAGATTAAAGTGGGGACTCAAGGTAATACCATCGTTAACAACTTAATAGACAGTACTGGGAATACAGATGGATCTACTGATATTTCTGAATCATTATTGCCAGAATACGATGATAATCAGACTGATTTGAATTTTTTGGATGAAGATTATACAACGCACCATCTCCAAATTTCTTCTAGGTCAACACAAAGAAGGTCAGCTAGACAACCTTAGCCAACACGGCTATCTGATTTTCACATATTTGAAATCAGCTGGCCGGAAGATGCATTTAGCAGAGCAGATGAACATTTATGGAAACAAATAATGAAGGAGGATCTTAGTTCACTCCAAAAAATTAGTCGTGGGAACTATTCGATTTACCGGAAGGGAAGAGATTTATTGACTGCTATTGGGTATTTAGAACAATAAAAAGATGCTACAGGTCAGATTGCTCACTAAGTGCGCTTTATACCGAGTGATTATCCAGTGGGACTAAAGAATGTAAGCTTCGAAAATCTCTGTATGGTAAGCGAAAAGAATATGGCACAAAAAATTGGATAGCAATCTGAAAGAAACGGGTCTTCCTCGCTCAAAAGTTGATCCTTGTGCCTATTTCAAGTTCATAGGCAGCAAAATACTGATGATTGCAATTTATATTGATGATTTTATCATTTTAGCAAAGATAAAGATGTGAAGGCATAGCTTAAAAATAGCATTGGGCATGGTTTACGCACTACAGGCAAGATTCAGGCAAGATTCAAGAGGTGTTACAGAAATTTATTATGCTGGATTGCAACCCAGTTTTAACATCCTTTGATCCTTACCATAGGATCACAAATGATATGTTTCTAAAAAATTATACTGAGCAAAAAGAAATGATAGCATGATGTACCATGTCAGGCACCAGTTGGAAGTATTCTTTTCGCAGCACAAGTGTCAATTTAAGAGTTGGTGGAAGTAATGTTAGCTGTTACAAAATGAACCCGGGCAACTCGCATTGGAATGCGATAAAAAGAATTCTACGCTATTTAAAGAGAACTTCAGATTTGAGATTGACATATTCCCGTGAAAAACATACTGGAATTCTTGGATATTGTGATGAAGATTGGACAGCAGATGTTGATGAGCGATGCGCAAATACAGGATATGTATTTATGAATCAGAGAGCAGCAATGTCGTGAAATCCAAAACGACAAGCACTAGTTGCCTTGTCAACTACAGAGCACACCCCGCTATCTAGGGCTTCGCAGGAAGCGATGTGGATAAGTGGACTTCAGAAGAAGTTATTTGAGAATAATCACAATGTCCCCATAATATTATGTGATATAATAAAAGTGCTTTATGATTGACATCTGGAGTCTCATATCCTGCCAGGACAAAGCATATTGATGTTAGACACCACTTTTTCCGGGAATTAGTGGAGGACTCAAAAATTAAATTGGATTACAAAGGCACAGATGACATGGTTGCAGATGTTTTGAAAAAATGTCTTTTCAGTAAGAGGAATCAGAAATGTACTTCGGGACTAGGTTTAAAATAAATCAAATTCTAGTGGGCGTGTTTTGTTGTTGTATTGGAATTTTATTTTATATAATTATCTATTCTCACTTATACATGTAAATATAGTTTGCTCTCTTATCCATGTATACATTAAATAGTACAATGAAATACAGTTCAATTTTACTTTTGTGATCAGACGGCTAAGTCGCATGGATTATTAAAATTTTTCATAACAACATTTTAAAACTAAATCATTTAACAACGCCATGCTTAATTACAAATCAATAGTATACAAAATATATGTTGTAGGAGTTAAATACGAAAATATACAATTTATTTGTTACATTTAAGTAAACCAAAGATGTACAGACTTGTAAATGTTTCTAGTTCAAATATTATTAATTACACAATCAATATTGAAATGTCTAAAATAAATACAGAATTCATTTTTTTTTAAATAATCGGTGTATCGATTAGCAATACCTACCTACATTAAAACAAAAGCTAGAAAAACTCAAACCAGATAACATACGAGTTAGAAGGACAAAAGTTTGAAGCAAACAGTAACGCATGAAAAGTTTTTTTTTTTTTTTTTTTTCAATAAACATCCAAATTGGATAATTGTTTACCGCTTCCTTTACATACATCCGATACCCATTTTCTAGTTCTTGGAAAAATGATATCGGTCTTATTTATCAATCAAAATAAAAGAAAATAAATTAAATCATTTATAAAACCGAAATACCCTTTGAACCTTTCGGAAAATATAAAATTAAATTTTGTAGTTATGTAAGATAATTTTTGTGTTTGAAAATTTTAGGTCGGCCTAAAACTTTATGTGATTACCTGAACTGAATAGAGGTATAGTAGAAATGTATTTGTCTAATTGGATCAGCATATTACATAAATTAATAGCGGTTTTCTATATATAATAGTCCTGGCAACTAATCATCATTGATGATGTGAAATAAAGATAGACAAAGAAAGGTTGCATCCATTAGGCTTTCTCATCATAATTCTTTTTTCATATTTTGGGCAACCAATCAGAGCTTAAATAGAGTACGTCAGAGTAAAAAGAAGTTGTGCTTTGGTAGGCGTCGTTTCTTGCTAACTTGATTTAAAACAAAAATTTATTGAACCTTAGAATGGACTTAGAATGGACCAAAAATGGGCTCTTATAGTTACATTCATAAATACAGAGGTGGCTTACTCAGTCACAAGTATGAGGTGCATTGCCTTAACAGCAAAACACAAGAACACCAAAATGTAGGCGTTGGTTGGAGCTTCCTTCATATTTTGTAGTGAACATAAATTGGGCCTTAATCGTTGTCTACGCCAACGTTTAGTAATAAACAAGCCCTTTTCCGTGTAATGGCCAATAATCTTTCCTTACGGTAGCAAGTAGTGCCTGCGGACCAACATGTAAATGTTTAATGTGAAGATAGTAAGGAGATCGCGGGTAAAAATATGTTGTAAGAAAAACAAAATGGAGGGTTTAGTATTGTAGAGAATCGCTGAATATTGGAGACGTCCATCAACTATAGTTACGAATTTATTATCTAGGATAGACATAAGAACAATTTGGGAGTCTGCCCAATGGAATTTTCTTTCAACTTAAAGATTAAGGATCGGTACAACTTTAACTTTGCTTTGTTTTATGCTTTGTTTGTACCCGTAACAGCGCGGCACATAATTATAGTCTGGGCAATGTAATCGTCTTCAAAGGCACAACCTTCGATTTGAGACTAGTCTTTGGATAATTAGTTTTTCTTCAAATGCTATACTTGCTGCAAACCTAAAAGTGATGGTTTGCAGTTTAAACATTGTTAATTTGTCATCATACGATCGAGTGAGTTCGGCTAAAAAATTGACAGTAAATCTTGTTGAGCCACGGGTCCAATCATAACGCGAAGTTTTGGTCCAAAAGTTTGGTACTCATCATTGAATAAACTATAAGCCTGCGTTTTTTTAAAAATATTTTTTCAGCCAAAGTATACAAATTCGATTACCTAAATTCGATGGGAAGGGCAATGTAACAAATAATTTACCTTCTAAATCTCGAACAACCATATGATTGAAGTCCTGGTTACCGTTTTAATAGGCTAACTATCATGCATTTTCTGGATTTTGGACATTTTCGATTTGTGGCATCAATTTCTCAGTTTTGATATAGGATCATCATCGACGATTGCTTGGAACACGGATTTGCAAAATTTTGGACTCCTCTTCAACCAAAATATTAATTAAAAGTAAGTTCGACTGTTCTGTGGGCCATCTGCGTTCTGGTTGGTCCAACCAATCGGGAGCAAACCACCATTACAGTAAGTTTACTAGTTGATTTGAATTCCTTTGGACTAATGGTCTGCAGGATTGCCTGCTGATTTTACATGTGCCTAGTGGTATCTGGAAAATGTATCTTTTATTTGGTTTGCTCTGTTTGCACGCATGATTTTTACCTAGCAATATTTGGGGATAACCATGCTAGTACAAGCATTTAAGCTGTCCAAGCGTACCATCCGACAATAGGGGCTAATTTTTTTTAACTTTATATATTAGCCTAGCCAAAAGATGCGCCGCACACAGTTCAAGTCTGAGTAATGAATTTTTTATTGATGCAACTTCTACCTTTGTAGTCAAGAAGTTAAAAGTCATTACCTTATTCGTATATGTTGCTCTACTGTATACAACAGCGGAGTAAGCTTCTTCTAATGTTAAGTGATGTCTATTCGTTTATATATAATCTAAAATTGTACTTTGATCTACACACGATGGAATGATGGCTAGTAGAAAAACAGTTAAAGCACAATTTTTCTCTGCAGCTACTCTTCTTTGGTTTGCAACTGTAAATTTTAAGTATTTGTCGCTTTTTAATCGCATTACCTAAGTAATGCTAAGGAGAGCCTCTTAACACAATGGACACAATGTCACTAGAGGACCGTGATACCGACATAATCATTTTCTTAGTGGGATTGAACTTAATTGTTTGAAATGAACTGAAAATTTCTAACACAACGCCTCGTTTATTTAAAAATGAGAATAATTGCTCTAACCTATAGGAATGTCCATTTGTGAAGTTTCATGAGCCCATAGTTATTTTGATGCATTATCTAAATTATTGACTAAAATATATTCCCATTTATAATTAAGATTGTTCTTTAACGAAGATAAAGTTCAAAGTTTTGCGGAAAATATTCCAACTATAATCATGATGGTCAAGCTTTGGAATCTCATCACTAGTGCCGAATGGAAGAATAACACAGTAGTGACTTTTGCTGGTGACACTGCGATCCTAGCTGATGGAAACACACGAGAAAACATTATTGCAGAATTTGGAAAATGAATTGGCAACAAAAACAAATGTATGTTTGTAACTTAGTAAAATCGGTATCTAAAAAAGAATATACACAGAAAGCTCGTCCAAAAGAACCACATCACGTTTTTACTTTTTAAAGACAGGCAAAGATGACCTGTTGCAGGTGCGTCAAAGTATGTTTTTGAATACACTAGGAATAAAAGAAAAAATGATGCGAATATGGCTTAAAATAGCTTACCACATGGTTTGCAAATTAATCCGGTTGAAACCAGTATTCATGTAAAAAAATAAATTAACTACAACCGAAAAATTTGTAAATAATGATAAGCGTCATTCATTTATGAAGAAATTTTTCGAATCGTACCCAAAACTGGGACCACACTATTGTCGTAAAGACTCAAAAAAAATTTACCAATAGACGGCTAGCGATAGCAAATTGGCCCTTTACTGTAAAGAATACTCAAAGAAATGTACCAAGAGTAATATCCAACCGTTGTCCATTTCTGTATTTACAGAATTGTTAAAAGAATTGAATTATTCCATTTTTAAGCCACGCAAATACCAATGTTTTACAACAATAATTTGCAGCCACATTTGACAAACAGCTGAATCTGTTGCTACAAAAAAGTAGATAGTAATTTATTCTGACAGGTGTGGGTACGAGAACCGTAATGAAGTTTTCTCAAATGCCGTTTGTGACCTATCTTTAAAATACAAAATAATAATAGAACAAACATATTTTGAAAAAGGGCATACACAGAACCAATGTGACTCGTCGCATTCTCTAATTGAGAGGACAATTAAGGGAAAGATTATTAATCTATCTAGCGAATTTGTAGCTAAAGAAGCTCGGAAAACCCAAGGCACTTGCAATTCATTTTTTAAACTACGAATGTTTCTTGGACTATGACGACGTCGACCTCAAAAAGTACAAGTCAATTCGACCAGGTAATAAATTCCCCTCTATGAAATTTTTTTTTATAGATTCGTTTATTTGTCTTTAGGTAAGCTGGCAGGAGACCCATCTGTCAACCAATTAAGGTATTTAAAATTTATTTATTTATTTATTTAGCACTTTTTATAAAATTCTGGTTACATATTTTTAATACTCGTACATTAGTTCAAAAGCATATCAGACATCAACACTTTAAATACATTTCTTGACAAAGGAAAATCTAAGACAAGCTGACATTTATTAAAAGCAACCAAAAGTATGATAAACAGGATCAGATTTACCAAAATTATATTTACGGAATGATAATTTCAACATAAAATATCTATCGCGCAATCCACGTGACGGAGCATACATATCGAATAACCTCAGAAGATCCGGACAATCAATTTTAGAAACCAGAAGACCTCGAACAAAAATTGCAGACATTTCAATTCTACGAATACATAAAGGCTCGATTGTTAATAATTTGCACCTACCACGATAAGGTGGCAGTATAAAAAACAAACAATCGTTGCTTCTAGGAAGTCTACGGAGAGCATACATCAAGAAACGTTTTTGAATACTTTCTATACGTTCAGAATAATTTGCATAAAATAGATCCCAAAGGAAGGAAACATATTCTAGTTTCGATCTTACAAACGAGATATAAAGGGTTTTACTAACGTACGGGTCATGAAAATCTTTGGAGAATCTCTTAATGAAGCCTAGCATGGAATTAGCCTTAGATATACATTCCTCCATATGTTTATAAAATGAAAAGTTTGACGTAAAGGTAATTCCTAAATCTAAAAAGAAGTTCTGTAACACAACTTCCCTTGACCGAGTGAAGAACATAGTCTTACACTTAATAATATTTAAGCTCAAATTATTATTATTACACCAAGTTGTGAAATTAGTCAAATCTGATTGAAAATCGACAGCCTCAACTATATTAGATATAGTTTTGTATATTTTAATCAGCATAAATGAGAATCTCAGAATGCTTCAAGAAATTGACTACATCATTCCCTGTAATGCATCAATTTTTTTTGTAGCTGATATATTCAGATTAGATTAATTTTGTTATGAAAATAACGAAATCAATGTCAAAAATCAGGTTTGGGGTGAGCCTCACCAAATACAGCTGGTAATATAGGGCCCGCCTTTAGGCGGACCTATGCTATAACATGAAAACAAAACAAATAATTTTAACTATTATCATTTATTTCGAATTCAATAAAAAAATTAAAATTAAATGTTTGAAATCATAAAAAATTACTTATCCGGGTTATGGAAGTCGAAGAAACAGGATTTTGTTGGTGAGTTACATAAACTGATTTCACATTTCATACAGAATGCCTAAGTTTCTGATGTGCATTTTATGTCTATTATTGGCGAATAAGTCTTGTGGCCCATTTCCGTACATACACAGTACCTCAGCCACTTCCGTCCGAAATATTGGAAGTTGAATTTTTTCTAGAGTCGAATTGATTCGATGATATAATAAATAGGCGTTCACCATTGAAACGTCGATAAGATGATAAAATACTCTATTAGACCATTTTCGAGTTTTCATGTGAATGTGGTAGAGTCCAATCAATCCATCCATCAAATCAACTCCTCCCATGTGTCGATTGTATTCCTTGATGATATAAGGACAATCGATTTCAAATGGTTTTTTTTTCTTTTTTGTTCCAGCTGGATATTTTTTGAGGTTCCACACTCGTGTTGCTAATAAATGGTTTGGTGCCAACATATGTTGACAAAAGTCTAACAGTTTTGGTCTCACACTGATGAGATGTCAACGCCATACACGTTAGAACATACTTTTCGGAGTACCCACGTTCAACTTTTTTTAAAGCTGCATCACCAGTTAAAGCAGCATCACTAGATAGCTTACAATTTGGCACGCGGGTTGCGCGAACAGTACCCAAACTATATATTCCTCGGCTGCGAAGGTAGATAAGTAGACCCAGCGATGTGTAAAAATTATCAAAATACACTAAATGATTTACAAAATTAGGAAAGTTTTTCGACAGACGAACAACTATACTCGAGGCTGCTCCTAGATCGGGTGTGCCTTCGCAAATTTTGTTATCACCAGCACCAGAATAAATTTCAAATGCATACGAGAAACCACTGGAATCACAGAGCGAGAAAAATTTAAAACCCCACTTATGCGGTTTATTCGGCATATATTGGCGCAGATTTGAACCGGTCATTTTGGTTGAGCACATCTGCTCGTCTACGCAATACCTAGGTAGCATTGGTACTGATTCGAACGTGTCGTTAAAATGCTGTATAAGTGGTCGAACTTTAAATAACCGATCATAGTTTGCATTACTTCTATCTAGAGCTTTAGAATTGTCCGTATAATGAATTTGTCGTCGAATTTCTTCAAATCGTAAAACTGGCATGGTACGACGAATAACTTCGAACGAATTTCTACCCCAGTATGACCGAACATTAGGATAGCGATACACTGACATATATACTAATATGCCGATAAACTTACGCAGTTCAATGTGATCAACGTTGAATTTAGTGGCAACATCTTTTTGACGCGCATATAAATTTGACTGATCAGAGAGGTGCTATAAGAGTTCATCATTAAAAAAAAATACCGAAAACACTGATACGGAGTACGCAAGTTTCTTAAATTAGCTGGTAATAGTTTATTACCACGATATGCTATGTCGTTAATATGCAACTGTAAATTTCGTTTTCTCCAAATCAATGTTTTAAATGTTTCGCTACCATTTTTAATAGCCGTAGCTTCACCAGTAAATTGTGTTGCCGAACTAATGATGGATCCACAATCTTCTGTTTGCAATTCCGGGGATCGGGCTCTTTTTCTAGTTCGAGAAGGTATAATGGGTGTGGCTAGAGCAGATGTAGTTGATAATGATTCTGCAGATTTCAGGGCCTCTATGGATTGGTTTGGAATTAAGCCTGTATCGGTATCAGTTATAGCAGAATTAATTGGCTCAATTTCAGAAGGTCCTAATTTTCTTAAATTGCTGATATCGGTCATTACCTCTTCCGTTATATTCTGCAATGCACTTCCCTGCACATAATGATTTACAATTCCATCATCTTCATCAATTTCAGTTTGAATGACATCCTCTTCTATAGCATACTCGTCCTCGTCGTCTGTACTTTCATTGTCGATTAGAATTGAATTGAAAATTTCATCAATTTCTTCGTCTGTCATGTTTGACAGATTGTAAAGTTGGCGATTGGCCATATCTAGATAAAATTACATGTGTCTATGTTAACAATGCTTTAACTAAAACCTAATCAAAAACACATACAAATAGACAGCACAAAATAACTCAATATACCCGCTGACACAATTTAATTATTATTCCAAAAAGGATGAAATCTCGATTTCGACTGATGTTTATTTCATTTTTTTGTATCATAATGCATGAGTTACGCCATTAGTTAGAGAGAGAGAATTATTAGCCATCATATGATGTGTCGAAAGTTATTAAAAACAAATGCATTTACACAAAATCGTAGTTTTAGATATGTCCGTCTTAAGGCGGACATATAATGAATAGAATGAAAAACAAAGGTCCCAAATGGCTGCCCTGAGGAACACCAGATGAAACCCGAATGGTTCTAGATACCAATCCTTACGATTTGAGTTCTAGAGTCAAGATAAGAACCAATCCACTTCAACGGTAAAAAAATACAATTCAATGACGACAGTTTCTATAAGAGCAGCTCATGGTCAATTTTATCGAACGCCTTACTAAAATCGGTATATACGATCTGCACATTACCACCTGTTGATAATGCACCAGAAATATAGTTTGATAACATAAATAAATTTGTAATGGTTCATCTATCTGGGTAAAATCCATGCTGCTTCGAGGAGATAAATCGCTTAGTATAAAAAACTAAATAACTCTTTAGAATCTTTTCGAAGAGCTTGAGCAAAACTGATAAAATGCATATACTTCTATAATCTTCGATGTTGCTTCGGATACTAGATTTATGAATAGGTTTGATGACTGAATATTTCCATAATTTTGGAAAGTAGCCGTTCTCATGACTCTTATTAAATAGAGTAGTTATAGGTTTAGCAATACTAGTTTCAATTTTATTTAGCACAATAGGTGGTACAAGATCAAATCCAGCACTCTGGCTAATATCATGCTTTAATAATTAACATAAGATATCTTCTAATTGCAAATGAGACAATACAAATTTTGAACAGCCAAATGAATTACAAGAATTAGATCGAGTTGTGCTAGTAATATAGACACTTTCAAAAAAATTTGCAAATAGATTACAAGCATCTTGCAAATTGTCCGCGTATAGATTTTGAAAAGTCATTGTCGCAGGATAACCTTGACTTCATTTTAAAATTAACGAACTTCCAGAAACGATTAGGCTTAGATCGAATGTCTGATTCAATCTGAAAGAGAATCTATTTAAATATTTAAATTCTTTGCGTAAAATGACGAATGAGTTAGAATAAGCAGCATTAGGCGATTTTTTGTATTTTTTAAATGCTTTATCCTTCCTGTTCTTAAGGTTGGTTAGCTGATTATTATGCCATGGTAGCTTTCTAACACCAAATAGTTTTTGTTTAGGAATATACCTTTCCATACCAAAATTAACTACATTATAGCATTCTTTTAACATCTGATCAATGTCATCATTAAAATAAAAAGAGGACCAGTCATAATTATCAAGAAATGTATTTAAGGAATAGTAGTCACCTTTTGCAAAGTTAAATCTATATGAATTTACGTTATTTTGATATCATTCAGAAAATTCAAATAGAACAGAGATGTTTAACGGTGAATGATAGATGCTCGAAGATCGAGTTAAGTCATCACATGGAAAGACATTAACTTCATGATCCAGCGGCACAAATGCCAAATCCAAGACATTTCCGCTACTGTTTTAAATATGTACACATTGCTTTAAACCCAACGACAAAATGTCGGAAAATTTTTTTTCTATTTCGGTATTCATGTATAGCTGTGTTAAAATATCATTACCAAAATCCCATTCCACATTTGGTAAATTAAAATCGGCCAAGATAAATAAGCAATCCTCTGGCTGTAGACTAGGCGCAATATTAGATGTAAGTATATTAATAAACTTTCCATAAACCTCGAATGAAGAATGAGTTGGTATGTACGAAACACAAATCACTAAAGAGAATGTGTGATACTTGACTCGTACCACAACTAAGTATCTAACGAAAGATGTCTATCTCTAAGATGAACTGTGTAGTTATCTGGAAAATACTCCTACTTATTGAAATTGATGGTAAGCCACATCTCGACGATGAATATTATGTCGTAGTGTTCCTCCAAAATAGATAAATACAAGTTTTTTGATTTCGTTCGAATACCGCTCGCATTATGATAATAAATGCTTAACATAGTATGCGACGGAGTAAATGTATTAAAGATCGGCTGCAGAGATGGAGTCTTCGAATTACTGGATGGTGCTACAGATGATGATGCTGCAGCGTTACACCCTTTACAGAATTTATTTTCCGAGGTTGCTCAATAAATGGGCGAATATCAGGCCACATATCGGAATTGTTTAACAAATTAAAGTGTAGAGTATTCGATCCCACTTTAAATGAGATTAATGTGATTGAGCTGTCAATCACTCCGTCCTTTGGCAGCAAAAGTTTACAATCAATTTCGCTTGGAGTGCAGTTGCCTAATTTAGAGCAGATGTACTCAACCATAGAATCAGGTAAAACCGATGTGTCAATTCTACTGACATAAAGGTAGTTCTTGTCCTGTATTAAAGCTGGTCTAATTGTACTCACTGGTAAACCTGTACCCATTACACCTTTAGCAGAATTAGTACTAGCATCGCAGATGTTGGGACCGGCCACCTTAGTATATGTAGGCTGCGAAGTGGAAATTTTGGTCATTTTATTTAAAATTTCTATCATTACCTTTTTATTCTCCGCCATCTTGTTATTCATCCATAACTTACAAATTACGTACTCTTTGTTATTCATCCATAACTTACAGTTATTGCACAAATAACATACACTTGCGTACTTTTTGATAGAGTTTGTTGCGCCTCGATCGATACCGCTACAATCGTAGTGGAACTGCTTATCACAAAAACTACACGGTACTATGTCTACAAATGAAGCCCCAAATGCTTAAGAACAGCCAGAGCACGACATCACCAACACAAGTTTTTGGCACCACTGTGCATACACGTTTAACCAACTTTACTATTACAGCGTTACTTTGCACACTAATGTTTGACTAGTTGTTATTGGAAAACTTAGTTTTTAATATTTAACTGCACTATTTATAGTTAAATTAATATTTCTATTTATAAGTTAGAAATAATAATCTCTTCTATTTTTTAATTTGTAAATTATATTTCTTAACGCACATTTTATAAAAAATATTTTATATTTTATAATCCAAGCGAAACAACGCAAGAAATAACAGTTTACTTAAATTTTTTTTTTGCTATTTTGTTGATTTTTTTATTTTAATTTTTATTTTGTGGTAAACGATTTAATGAACTGCATTGGAATTAAGCACAACTTTTAGTGATTAAAAAAAATCCATATAATTTCTTGTAATTTGCTAGAAAAACGTATGTCTAAAAACACTACGAAATAATTTCTTGTACTAGAAAAACGTATGACTAAAAACACTTCTGTTTTTTGTTTGTATGGTTCTTTTTGACATTTACGTATGTTGTTGTCAGTACAAAAATAATTATTTTTTGCTTTGCTAAAAATTAAAATTTGATATATTTATTTGTCTTTAAATATTAAAAATATACAAAAAAGAATATAATATAATAACATCTAAATATTTAAATTATGTTATTTTATTCTCTATGTTGTATTTATATAATACTTATTTCTTATTATTATACTTTATTTATTTTTTAATAGTTTTATAAAACCATAAATGTTTTTGTAACAGACTATGTGATAAACGATTTACGTTTATCACTTAAGGTATAAACAGAATGAGAGCGACAACGACGAGCGTCAACGCCTGTCAAATTAAAATACACTAAAAGCATAGTATGCTAACAGAAACATCGACGGTAGCAACGACGATTTTTTCGTTGAAATAAATTTAGAGTCTATTTCTAATTTTATCGCCGGCGAAACAATGTTGCCAACTGTTTTTTTTTTAAGTTGCCTTTTTAATAAAATGGGTATTAAGCAGCCATGTTTTAAAATTTGTTATTGTTATTTTTATATCGCAATACGCTGACGCTTTTGTTTGTTCTGTTTACTACAGCGATATCGCTGGCGAAATATATATTTTTTCGTTGACGCTCTGGTTCTGTTTATACCAATAGTCTATTACAAAAATAAATTTAGTTGTCCGTTGTTTAAATATTGTTCGTCGTTTATTTATAAATTTATTGATCAAATTGATTTTTAGTCGGCAAAGTTCATATATTATATACAATAAATAAATGAAAATAAAATAAAACATTGTATGATATGTATTTATAATTCATAATATCTTTTATTTATTTTAAATATTGCATATTTGTTATCAATTCTATAATGATTTTTTTTTTATCGACTGGTATGGATGTACTCAGAAAATAAATTTTGTATAGTGATTTTTTTTGGTATCATGTAAATCCTCCGTGTTTTGAGTTGGTATCATGTAACCTTATTGTAGCAGTTTTAATAATTATTTTTCGTTAGTGATTTTTTTTAATCACTAAAAGTAGTGCTTAGTTCCTATGCTGTCCTCTTCAATAATCAATAAACAAATATACACCAAACGGAGAAATGAGCTTTAAAAGAATTTTCAATCACGAGTACACTGTACAAGTCGCTACCTCAACGACGCAGTTCTACTTTAATTAAATGCGAACCAAAACAAATGTACTTTGAACGTTTAATAATTTTTGCAAATTAAATATAAACGTCTACAAGATTTGAAGGCTTTAATTCCCAGTGATACTCTTATTATGACAACATACCATTTCATGCTGACATACCAAAGGCAAAAAAGTGATTTTTTTATACCTAGAAAAAGAAGTTCCTATTTTATTTGTAATTTTTAATTTGTATTTTAAACTTTTCAATGTGATATCTGTTTGGAACATAAATTAATCGAATTAAGACGGAATTGTGAGAAATAGATTTATTGTTCAATAACTTGAGCTATAATAAGCCGTAACAGAGTGAAAACTATACAGAAATAAAAAAAAATGAATTAAAACTATATTTTTTAAATTAAGACTTTTTTATTAATCTTCCCATAATTTAGTACTCTATAAATTTAACTGTCACTAAAATAATAAGTTTTTTCACTCTCCTGAAAAGTTTGTATATTGCGACTTACGTCCTATTCACAAAATGTCATCGATATGTTGGTGCCAATAGAGCCATATTAATGTAGACAAATTTGTAGTTTGACTATAAAAATTCTACATTTTGTTATTGCCAGTAATTTTTAAAATGACCTTTTAACGAACAAAATTGATTTTGATTTATTGACTAAGATTGTCAATGAATGTCGTCCAACCACAATTTGTGCTATGCGCTAGATTAGCATTACGATAAAACGTGCATTAGTCATCAACATAACACAATAAAATTCACTTTAATTCCATTACCAATTATATTTTGACATTTGGGTTTAGTGCTGTGTAATTTCTGTTAGTTTTTTTGGTACACTAACCAAATGTTCATATATCTTGTATTAAACATTTATTTTTATTACTTATGTACATAATCTCTGAAGATGCTGTTTTCATTTTTCCAGTATGATGTATCATCATCCCTGGTTTATGATATTCGAGTGCAAGCGTAATGTTACATTATGTACCAACATTAAAATTATTTACGATTTTTTATTAGTTTGCTGTCGTAAATTTTTATTTTATATATGTGGGCAAATGCTTTTATACATTGCTTCCTTTAAATGAATCAGTCATAACACAAGACACGGTATACATAATATATATGTTTACATCATACTGTATAAGGAAGTTTCAGTTTCTTCGAAAAGGTAAGGAATTTTGAGGAAACCATTGTTATACATTTTCATGCGGTACTAAAAAAAGGTTAGAACTAAAGAATGATGCTGTACAACAACGATTGGATTATAGTTTATTCATATTAAGACAGATTTAACACAATTCCGAAAGTGCTACATGTTAAGTAGATGTTTTTTGATCTTGTTCATGATAGTCCCACACTGGTTTAGCTATAGTGATCACATCTTCTCACTCCAATTGATTAATTAAATGCAAGGTGGTAGAAAATATATTTGGCAAACCAACTGTCAATGAGAATATGACGTATGAAAAAGATTTGACTAACCAACCGGCTTTTTGAGCAAATTGCAAATTGTTTTAATGCCATTCGGTTCTAGAATGCTTTCGATTTGTATATAAGCACTGCAACTATCGAAAACTATATCACCAAACATTGGTCAGAAATTGTAGACAAACAAACAAAGTAATTTTAACAAAGTAATTGTTAAACTGAGGCACTGGCTAGCGAAATCAGATGATGAATGCGAAAATATCTTCAAACTGTCATGACATTTGATGTAAGGAGTAATACTTCGTGTAAATAACGAATCCACTCTCAATCGATTCCAACCGACCATGTGGTTTGGTAGCAATCTTGCATGTAAAGCTAATCGAGCCTCAAAATCGCAAAAAAACGGATATTGAAACGCCCGTCATCTCGTATGCTTGACTATTTTACCATATTTGACAAACATAAAAGAACTGTATAGAGGCAGGAAGATCAGCATAAAAGCAATTGTCACAGTCGTCATCGGAAACATTGCATCAGACAAAGGACTTGTTTTTTATCCATTTTATAAAAATTCCATATTTTTGTGGCTGGATTCCGCTGGAAGTTACCAAAGCCTTTAAAAGTGCACTTATAAATATATGAGCGGCTGATTCTAATATTTATAATGAATTATGGATTATGAATTATGAATTATGAATTATGAATTATGAATTATGAATTATGAATTATGAATTATGAATTATGAATTATGAATTATGAATTATGAATTATGAATTATGAATTATGAATTATGAATTATGAATTATGAATTATGAATTATAAATTATGAATTATGAATTATGAATTATGAATTATGAATTATGAATTATGAATTATGAATTATGAATTATGAATTATGACTTTCAACAAAATTTACTTTATAATTATGTTTGACACTAAAATCAATTGAATTAATCGTTTTATGACCAAATTTGTCATGAAATCACAAGAAAATCTAAGTTATATACATTTTAATCGACCCAAAACTTTTAGTTTCTTAACTCATGTTATGCATAAAAATTCGAAAAGAGTATAGCCCAAATATTTTTTTAAAAGAACATGTAACAGTTGTCCAGTTTTTTTAAGTAATATTCTGCAAAAAAAATTCATCCAAAAATTCGACAAGGGTATAAGGCCACTACATATTTATGCATAAATTGAATATTAAAGTATGTAACAATGCCAACTAAACCAACTTTATTGCAATACATATTTTATTGATATAGCAGGATATCTACGATTTATGCAATTTGATTATTTATCCGTTAATTATGTATATATTTGCGATTTTATTTCATATTTAATAGTTAAATTTCAATAAAATAATTTGACATTCTGAGTTATTTGCGATTTACTATACATATTCGATAAATTGAAATTTTATTATGAAGTATGTAGTTGTTCTCGTTTCGTATTTACCAATTTGGATAAAACATTTCATTGAATTATTGCTGAATTTTATTTGCTTTCACCGCAATAAGTAATTGCACAAGGTAGTAACGGATACATCATTCATTTTAAAATGCATTTCATTTTTAACAAAATCAAATCACGTACAAATCCTTCGTTCTCTTGCCGTATGTACATTCTACATACTAGTACACAATATAAATAACACGAAACCACATTCTTTACCTAACCAGAATATCTCAACAATATTTTTTTTTACTATAGGATACTCCATATATGTAAAACATGCACGTTTAAATAAAAACTACAATCAATAAAATTGTAATTTAGGATATAAGGATATATTTGTGTTATGATAAATAAATCATGAATTTAATAACAAAACGAAGTTATTTTGGTTAAACTTTAAAAATCGTTACAGTCGTTATACTCGCAATATTTTGTTGAATTGAATTTAGGATAGCACATCCGTCTTAAAATCTTGAAAAATTCTTACAAAATCGAAACTAAATAACGACGTTGTGGAACATATCTTTAATTTTATTTTGCTATTGTTTATTGATCTAACGATTGTACCAATAAAACTAATATTTATCTAATATTAATTTCTATATTTTTGTAATCCCTTAATATTGATTTATTTATCTTATTTATTTACTTTTTTGTTGGTATCTTTTTAATATATTTTTGTTTGTCTTTCGATTGGAAAATAGAAAGTTGTTAAGTATTTCGACAACAGAGTTTAACAAATCTAGTTTCAAATTGGAACAATCTGGTAAAACAAATTTACTTACATGTTTTTAAAGTCGAAACTCATTTTTACTAATTTCCGCTTTTCTTCAAAATTCACATAATTAAGCTATTTTACAATTAAGAATACCTTGACATATATTGGGTAGTTTAATCCTGTATAAACATTTTCTATAAATAATCACAACTATAAATTATTAACAAATTTTTAATATGTTTATTGTATTAATTTGAATATATCAATTTTCAACGATTTGAAAAAACAAAAAACTAATTTTGTAAACATTTGTTAAAGTCGAAAGAGAACTAAAACTACAAGACAATACTCCTATCGTTCCAGTGGGTTCGTGCAGAATGATGTTTTCGAGAAACCACTTCAAAAATTAGTTTTCAAAACGAGTCGGTAATTTAATAGACCAGAAATACATTATTAATTAAATTAATTAATACATTAATTATATTATATTACATTATTATATTATTATATTATTATATTATTATATTATTATATTATTATATTATTATATTATTATATTATTATATTATTATATTATTATATTATTATATTATTATATTATTATATTATTATATTATTATATTATTATATTATTATATTATTATATTATTATATTATTATATTATTATATTATTATATTATTATATTATTATATTATTATATTATTATATTATTATATTATTATATTATTATATTATTATATTATTATATTATTATATTATTATATTATTATATTATTATATTATTATATTATTATATTATTATATTATTATATTATTATATTATTATATTATTATATTATTATATTATTATATTATTATATTATTATATTATTATATTATTATATTATTATATTATTATATTATTATATTATTATATTATTATATTATTATATTATTATATTATTATATTATTATATTATTATATTATTATATTATTATATTATTATATTATTATATTATTATATTATTATATTATTATATTATTATATTATTATATTATTATATTATTATATTATTATATTATTATATTATTATATTATTATATTATTATATTATTATATTATTATATTATTATATTATTATATTATTATATTATTATATTATTATATTATTATATTATTATATTATTATATTATTATATTATTATATTATTATATTATTATATTATTATATTATTATATTATTATATTATTATATTATTATATTATTATATTATTATATTATTATATTATTATATTATTATATTATTATATTATTATATTATTATATTATTATATTATTATATTATTATATTATTATATTATTATATTATTATATTATTATATTATTATATTATTATATTATTATATTATTATATTATTATATTATTATATTATTATATTATTATATTATTATATTATTATATTATTATATTATTATATTATTATATTATTATATTATTATATTATTATATTATTATATTATTATATTATTATATTATTATATTATTATATTATTATATTATTATATTATTATATTATTATATTATTATATTATTATATTATTATATTATTATATTATTATATTATTATATTATTATATTATTATATTATTATATTATTATATTATTATATTATTATATTATTATATTATTATATTATTATATTATTATATTATTATATTATTATATTATTATATTATTATATTATTATATTATTATATTATTATATTATTATATTATTATATTATTATATTATTATATTATTATATTATTATATTATTATATTATTATATTATTATATTATTATATTATTATATTATTATATTATTATATTATTATATTATTATATTATTATATTATTATATTATTATATTATTATATTATTATATTATTATATTATTATAACAATTGAACTAATCTATGGTAAATAGACCATAAACGACCCATAACTCGTATCTAAGGAGTCTTTTTGAACCACTTGTTACGAATTGGTGAAGTTTGTAAGTGGTTTTTAGTTACCAACGGACGTTTTGCCCACACACAGTTCAGTTACATATACAGAAGTATTTATTTAATTTGTATGTATAAATTGTTGGTCAATGGCGAGTAAGCAAGTATCTTAACCATTACTACACAAAATTTTAGCAACAATGGAAAGAACTAATTAATTTATAATTTTCAGTCGAAAACAAATTCGATTTATAACACCCTATGGCTAGTTCATTAAACTTGTGTTTAGAGTAACATTGCAGATTACGGAGGAATGGTTTCAAACTGGAATTGATAAAAGTTTCCAGAATGCAGAGTAGTTTATTATAAATGTAATTGTTTTGTGCTAATACTAGTTTGAATATTGGCTACCGCAAAACTAG
Organism: Tipula confusa; assembly: GCA_963556175.1. Classification (NCBI taxonomy): domain Eukaryota; kingdom Metazoa; phylum Arthropoda; class Insecta; order Diptera; family Tipulidae; genus Tipula; species Tipula confusa. The sequence goes on along the minus strand of OY744475.1, from coordinate 168,836,360 downwards.
ACCAATTCAGGTACTACCGACATTCCTTTCATTTCCCAACCCCACAATAAAATAATAATTATCGATCGCTTAGGTGTCAGTAACCGAGTCTGTAAAAACTAACATTTCTATTTATTCCTTCGAATTTGTTATATGTAATACTGAAATGTTTTTTTAGAATCTATCTAAGTTCAAGATATTTAAAAAACTATTAAAGAGATTCCTTTTTGGCCATACGTAGATGAAATGCATTGTGGATATCCTTTGATTAAATGGAAGAATTGTTTTCCAATCATCCCCAGAACGTATCTATTTGTTCCATTTTAAAATCAGGTAACTAATATTTATTTATACCAAAATGTGTGATTGAATAATGAGTAATGCCACTGTTGCAAAAACATTTGACAAATTTCGGTTTTAGCCCTTTGTTTTCGATAGCTAACAAAGGAATTTTTCTTGTCCTTTCATCAAACGTGTCCTTACATATTACCTGTTTTAATGAAAATATCGTCTCGATTTGATGATAAAAGAACAAATATTTTACGTGAAATCAATTTTAAAACCTTTTCGAGTTATGCATCATGAGTCCGTTTTCTACGACAGACTTATTTTTAATAGAATTCGAAATATT